>WYDI02019997.1:0-70883 GCA_009867235.2 Psittacus erithacus | reverse complement strand
TAATATAATAATAACACCATAACCATGTCCAGGCATGGATATTAAACAGGTTTAGGGCTATGCTAACATTCAAGGGGGCTATGAATGTGGGTGTATTTATGGATGTGGAGAATGAGGACACTCATTTTCACCAGAGAACCTCCATTCTGATCAGCTGGAGGGGAGGAAGAGGACAGAGCGCTTGCAACTGTGTGAGTTCGGGTAGCATTGTAGGTAGGTTGTGCTATCCACCGTGCCCTGTGTGTGTGTGCAGCAGTCTGTGCATTCAGCCACATTAAGGACCTCTGTGTGCGTCTCTTGGGTACACACTCAACCTTGCTACAGGCTAGACCTGCAAACACAAAACAACTGAATCCCTGGGAATGGGATGTAAAGATTATCTGGGACCATTCCTGGCTGTGCATTTTGTCCAGGGAGAAGGGATCATAGGTCTGGTAGATTTGCTGACACTGTTAACAGTCCTGGCAAGTGGGTAGGTCTACAGTTCAGTGGGATTTGGAGAATAGAGTAGGTATGGAAATACAAGAGCCAGAGGAAGCAAAGTCTGCTTCCCTAAGGACACTTTGCAGAGGAAGATGGCAGTAACGATGGGCACAGATCATCACATTTGCAGTGGTTTGGAGCCGGGATGCAAGAGACAGGAGTGCCAGTAATAGAAATGTCAGGTCACACCAGATGGTTGGTAGGCTGGTATGTGAATATGTTCACATTTAAAGGTCAGCAGCTACTTTGGTTCCCTGGATGGATGTTGATCATCATGACTTTTATTGTGCAGTTTGCCCTAACTCTGGGCAAGAGCAGTTCAAATGTATGGAAATTTGATGAGTGAACTAGTCTTTCTCTAAAAGGTACTGCAGAGCACAAAGCAACAAATGTGTATGCTTCTTTACTGACATTACATATGTAGTCCTCCTCTGATTGATATTCTCTGAAATATAGTTATATTCAAAGCATTTATAGCTGTTTGTATTAGCTTTTGTCAGAACCCAAAGATTCGTGAAAGCAGCCAGACAAAATTAACAAAGAATCGTCAGAGCTAACAAACATCCTGGATAGGAAGATACCCTACTATAGCTGTCTTAAAATAACTTTCCAATTTTGACATGTCTTCATCAGCAGTTTTCATGCAAATAATCCTCCAAAAGTGCCTTCAATTAAGATATGCACATAGATTTACATGGAGTTAAGAAGACACAAATGAGACTGTTCATTAATTCAACTGTGGCTAAAATACTTAACATCATAAACAGTGAGCATTTCATAATTTCAAATGTTAACTGCCAGACTTGTTACTGCAGAGATCATTTATATCTTTTGAAATCCAGATTGCCTGAAATAGCATAAATATATACCTGTGCTTTCGTCAGAAGAGAGCTTAATACACAGAGCAATGTATTATAATGCATTGTGCAAAATACAAATACCATAGGGTATATCCTGAAATGGTGAACTTCCATGGGAAAAAAAACCAAACCATACCTTAAGCTTCTGCTTATTCATTTCAAATAGGAATCAATGAAGAACGGAACTTAAAACTGAATCTCCATGTCAGCGAATATGAACAACTCACTTTTCAGTGGTGTGCAGATTCCATAGAGCCAAAAGAGACTGAGTTTTCATTAATGTCATTAAGTGACCTAACAATTCTCATGAGGAAAATGCTTTTTTTTTTTTTTTTTTTTTTTTTTCAATTTACAATGCAGAAAAATTACTCGGGAAGCCCAGCACAGCATCCAATATTGCACTTCATTGCCTACCACAAAAGTCACATTGCTAGCTCAAGTTCCTGAATGAACACGTTTTTCTTAGACAACTGAAGCACAACTGACTTACACTGAAGGTATTTTCTTGTGAAGAAAGAGAGAGATTAAAAGTACATACATGGCTTAGGAAATTAAGTGCTTCAACTGTAATTTTCTTCTTTACATGTGGATACTTTAGTCGGATTTGTAATTTAACTGCTTAAAGCTACAGTGCCTCGGTAGTGCTCACCTCTTGTGAAAACAGCAACAAAAATTCACCAGCCCAGTCCTACAACTTCCCTCTGGAGCTGACTTTCCTTCTTCCCTGACTTTGCCTACATGGTTACTGTGGCTGCATCCATTATTTTTCATGGAATAGCTTAATTTTGGAGATGTGCATGTGACACATTTACAAACCTCAGCACAGATAGATACCCTGTTGGTCAGCCAGAGAGCCATGAGTGGGGTGGCAGCATGGGTGTTTTCTTCCCTAAAGCAGATTTATTCACATGAAGTTTTACCAAAAGCCTTTAATATAAATTTCTCTGTGTGAAATCACCCAGATACTAATAGGATAGTGAAATCCACCAACATTAGATCTGCAGCAAGTTCCACTTTCCCATCCTTCTCACAGTGTAATGATTCAGGTTAAAATTTGTGGTGAGGATTTGCTCTGCCTGCATCCCTGGCCAGGTGCATTCCACTCTCTAGAGAACAGGACTAGTGGAAAAAAACCTGTTACTGGGTTCTCATGATGTGCAGAACAAGGGCTTGAACTGGGGATATTGACTCCATGGGCCAACTGCCCTGCTCCTATTTCTCATTCATGTGATGGTCTCTGCCAGTACCTGGTGGCTGCCTCCCCCAGCAAAGAAGACCCAGGCTTAAGTGAATGTTGTCTTCTCTGCTCCTGCTTTTCTCAGCTCCGGACTAGCTGTACAGCCGGAGCCAGCACAGTATGTGCACGCTGTATTTAGAGCTGTGTGCATGACTCATTCCCCACTGCTGAGTCTATCAGAGCCACATCAGGAGTTTAAAAATCAAAAAGAATAACCCCAGTATTCAAGTCAGTGGCTCAGGTTTGGATTAAGAAAAAAGGTAGGTTGTTCTCACTACTTAGCAGTCTTTCTTCAAGAATCTCAGCATTGCAGAAAATCTTTTAGGCATGCCACCTAATATCTATGCTAAACAGCCTCATATTCCTGATATAGGCAAACCAGACCAATTTCATTGCTATTTGCATCGCATGGATCAGCTTGCTCAGTCTAGCTTTTGCACAAGTAGCAAATACCTGAATCGTAATGTCTAACAGTCTGGCTGACGCTGCGTTGTCTAAATACAGAAAAGGGATCGATCCTAGACACTAGCTCTCTCTTGTTTCATATGACCCACGCCAGCAGACATGGGTGCAGGGTGCAGAGCAGGAGCTGTGAGTTGTCATTCTCTTAGATGCAGATCAAAGCAGAGAAGCGGTATTTCTCCTTTCTTTTTTGCGCCCCCCCCCCCCTGCCCCCCGTTTCCTTTCCCACTGTTATTAGAGCTTGGGGGCTTTTGCTAAGACACAGATTTTCAAGCTATGATCTTCAGTGCCAGTAGTAGATAGTCATGTCTCAAAAGGAGAAGATAACCATCAAATAAACTGCCTTTTCTGAACAGTCAGTTGCTGCTTCTCAAATCTAGAGTTGTTGCCTAGAGACTTTTGTAGTATTTGATGCAATAATGGCAAAATACCTCTATTTTGCTCTGTGTTATGAAATTATGAAGAAATTTAATATACAATGATCTCATTTTCCGACTTCTTTCAACTCTATATATTCTAGTTTATTGCAAAGGACAGCTCAAAAGTCAAGTTTTAGTAATTATTTTTTGTGCAAGAAGAAGACTACTAATTTTTGTCAGTGGACAGATTCCACGTGGCTGCTCTCCTTGTCCTGTCCCCTTCCTGAGCACCAGCAGAATGAACTGGGGGAAAAAACAATGACTGCAGCAATTCAGACTGATCACCCCTCCTACTGCCAAATTAATAATTTTCTACAGTGCATATGGATCAGTCTTCTTTGTATCAAACTTCAAAATCATCATCCATCACACCAGTGCCACCTTTTCTACTTTGTCATGTAATTTCCTCCTCCCAGTCAGTTTATTACTTACAACA
Organism: Psittacus erithacus; assembly: GCA_009867235.2. Taxonomy (NCBI): domain Eukaryota; kingdom Metazoa; phylum Chordata; class Aves; order Psittaciformes; family Psittacidae; genus Psittacus; species Psittacus erithacus. The sequence goes on along the minus strand of WYDI02019997.1, from coordinate 66,986 downwards.
TGTACACAGTAACTGGTGCCATAAAGGCTGAAGGCAGGTTTACATTCCAGTTTTCATTTTAATTTGCTCACAAATTGCTAAACTCTTTCCACTTCAGATGAAATGGTCCATGCTTGATCTCCACCTTTGACTTCACCTACTGTGAAAACAAAACAGTGTCAAAGAAGCTTAACTTGAATGTCTGGAACTTAAAAGAACAAAATCAAACCTCATTGTTTCCCAAGGTTGCAATGCTTAATCCTACAATGCGTAAGCATGATTGCTCTTCCAGTACAATACTCATGGGAAAAAAAACTTGTGCGCTCTTTATCAGATTTGAATCTTACCTCTTCTAAAATATGTGATGGAACATTTTGCTTAACTTGTTAATGCTGCCATTTCTGCTCAGTGGTTACTAGTATGTAACTAGAACCAGCCATCTTGCTCTGCTAGAGCTGCGTATGTGCATGTGCCCTTGGTATTTTTTTACCACCATCTGGATCCATATAGCCTACTCTACAAAAAGTCAGTTCAGATCTTGTCAGCAGCACGTCTCCCCCTTCATCTGTGATTGCTTTCTTTTTTCATACTTCTCATCACGTTGTGAGCACTTGGGTTTGGAGGCAGCTTTCACTCATGTAAATGATGTTGGCTTATTCAGAACAGAGCATTATAAATGACACAAAATAACACCACAACTTCAGCTTAGTTTGTTAAGCTATTTGTTTATTAAGTTTTGGAGTTATTAAGTATTTAATAATTTATACTAATAATAATTACACTACTAATAACTAATTAATACTTTATTAACTGTATTAGGGGTCTATGCTGCTCCTAAGAAGAGTCAGGTTTCATTCTGGCTGCTACTGTCATGCCTTCGTCACCAGAAAATATTTGTCAGGATAAGCTGAAAGTAAGAAGAAAAACAGAAAATGAAAGCATCTATCACCTCTGCTGGTTTAAGGAACAGTCTCTGCAGGCACTCGATTTGCCCTGGCCAAAAGTATAATGACCGTGCTTAAGCCTTAGCATGTGTGACTGTGAGGAATGGCAAAAGAAAAGCTGCTTTTCCTTAAGGAAAAAAAAGCTCAGAGAAAAAAACCCAACACCTGAGTTACAGAATATGCAACTATGAGCCACTGCATGATCGATAAAGGCCGCATCTCCTAAGCAGATAGATGTTCCTTTGCAACACGAAGCCTGAACAATTCCTCCTGCTCAGCAGCCTACCCGTTTGCCTTGCTTTTCATAGGCTCCCAGCAAGATCAATCACCATTACTTGTGTCCTTTCTAAACCTATTTCCAATTAGCTTATACCAACATGCACATCTCTCACTTACAAGCACTGTAAGACCTCTGGCTGCCCCAACCACTGTGCTGCAGAGCCTCTTTGGGCAGCTCTGTCCCTCAGGGAGGTCTGGGAGACTGGCAGCCAGGGTGATGCAGAAGCTGAGCTGACACAAACAGCACACAACATGCTTGTTGCTGGAGCTCAAAGGCTGAAATAAAACTGGGAATAGTAATCCCTTCCATGACTTCTGCCAGGGACAAAGCTGGTGGTGGTACTCTGTAGTGCTGGCTCTGCTGTTCCCATGTAAAGCTTGTCCCTGCATAGCTGCTGATGGGGAGGGAAGTCCTCATCCTGCACTCAATTCCCCCTGCCAATAAAAGTGGGGCTGCCCCACTCTGGTTTTCCTGACCAGATCCTCACATAGTCACAGAGTGGGAATGAATATGGAGCAATTTGGTTGACATCAAACCTCCCCACTGGTTACACTCCTGTCCATGAAAGACCCACAGAGCATTGACTGGCAGCCACCTTCCCCCCAGGAGTGAACCCTGAGCTTTGGAACAGATGTGAATTTTTGAGAAATACAAATAGCCACAAATGGAGTCCCAGCAACCTCAAAGGAGCTTCTGAAATAAGATGTGGGAAAAGGAGGAATAGGGGCTTAGTTACCTTTTTCTCCTGGGGCTCAAATGAGCAAGCCGCTCCTCTCTTTATGGTAGCAAATTCATAGAAATGCTTTCATTTATTCCATAATCACACCTGAGTGCTTAGGTTAAGTAGTGCTGCTTGCTTTCCTAAAAGCAAATTACCTTAGCTTCCAGTTGCCTTGGTTTATACCCATCTTGCACAAACTACTTCACAGGTGCATCAAATCGATCTCAGATTGTGTGTGGTTGGGTTTACTTGCCTATTTGCTTTCTCACTCGTTTCCTACAGCATCTCAATGATTTGGTGGATTCAGACTGGGTGGGTTAGAAGTGTTTCTTTTTTCTCATTTCACAAATATTCTTCAGCTATAAAACATTCCCATTTCTTATCAGGTGGCATCAGGACCATTTCAAGGCTTTGTTACCAGAAAAGCCCAGGGGCTAGGGTGCTGAGCTGGGGTACATGGGTGCTTGCTGATGCACACACGGGCGCACAGCATGCAGCCGAGAGCATGGGGACTATTGCACGACAGGAGGATTTTAGAGCTCAGAAGATGGAACGTTTGATATCTTTGGAAATGCAAGGCTGAGCATGAGTTTCTTAATCAGCAGTTACAGCTGCTGTCAACTGCCTTCCTGGCAACCCCCTGCTGATGGTGGAAGTGGGGTAGGGAATGTTTTGCAATACTAAGATCACATCTTAAAGGGGAAAGCAGAGCACTTTGCTATATATCAGTTGTAGGGCCAAAGCCTTTTGCACACTGGTTTTAGAGCCGGTGTGCAATAAATAGCCTAATAAGCAGTAGAGAAATCCTGACCCTTCTTTACTATCATTTTATTCAGCATATACGTGAATGATTAATTTTTGCTGAATAACCTGTCCAGTATCTGTGAGAGGATGACTTCACATAGTTTATTAAACAGGAGTGCAGTAAACATCCTTTCTTTCCCCGTGACACTTGGCTTTTGTCACAAGGGGCGCTGAAAGTGTTTGAAATTTAAGAGGCTACTGGTGAAGTCAGAATATTTTTTGCACATCCCTCCCAAGAGTCACTGTGCAAGACACAGCTATGCACTCTTAAGGGTCTGGATCATCTCAGATGGAGCCACACATCAGCAGGATTATCCTTGCCAAAGGTCTTTTCCCAGCTGCAGCAGGGCTTACTCGTCATTAGACCTCAAACTTGAGTTATGTTTAACAACTCAGCAACCCCATGCAAACACACAGGTGTGCAGCATAAAGCTTTAATGGAAAGGGAAATGCTGTGTGTCCCAGCAGTCAGAGCCTGTACTCCTCTCCATGGATGTGCCAAAGAAATGAGGGTAGGAGGAGCACCATGGTCATATCCTTCAGATCCAGAGGATGCAGGCCCAGACCTCTCAGCTGGGCATTATGAATAGTCATTAAATATTTGCTGATGATGTCAGGGGCTAATTGCTCCAGTAAACTGGAATCTTGGTACTTTCAAGCTCTGGCTGGAATGAACTTGGATGAGATAAATGTTCTTGCACTTACAAAGTATTTTTACAATTAATTGACCAAATACCCGTGGGAAATGGGAAATTGGTTTCCTCAATTTATTGGAAAGACAGTTAAATCAGGACAATTAGGAGGCTTAAGTAAGCACAGAGTAAAACGCTGTCAAATCAGATTGAGAAAAGGCAACCAACCAACCCCTGTTTGTTGGCCTGAAGTTTTGCTACCCTGACGGTGCTATTTAGTCTAGTGGTCACGAGCTTGGACATGGCACCAGTGGGAAAAGGCCCAGGACCTCTGGCAGTGCTGTTCCACAGTGGCTACCATTGTCACCACGCACTTCATCCTCTTTGGTCCACAAAACCCAGCAGCCGTCAGCTTCATTTCTGTTGGTAGACAATCCTCAAGAGCTGGATGAAGGTGGTGGGAACAGGGGAGAGCCAGAAGTCCCTGCTGATGGGCCAGGGGATGCTAACCCTGATGTTGCCAACTCCAGAGGAACCTAGGGTTGTGATCTCAAAACGTACATTTTGCCAGGCAGCTGAAGGGTGGTTACAGCCAGCTGTTATAAACTGCCACTTGATCTTTGTAGTAAGTGTTTTTTCTTCAGTGTTTTCTAAGCTACTTCCCTGTAAAAGGATGAAGACACCTCAGACAGTGTTGCAAGTTTGTTGTGAGTACAGATATGTGAGATGGATATTGAGAAGTGTCAAAGGTTTTCCTCTTTTCAAGTAATGAAGATCAAAACTTCCAAAGTTGAAAACATTCACTTAAACCTTGTAAGTACCTGGAAACTTCATTAATACTTCTTTTTTTTCCTAAGCTTGCAAAGTTTTATTTCATACATTATTAAAAAACACGGCTTCTGTAAGAATGCCATGAGGTGTAATGCTCACCTTCAGTTTAATAGGAGAAAATTGTGACAAATCAAATTAGCACCTTTTGTTATTCCAGGCACAGGAGCCTGCCATGCTCCACCAGCACATCCAAAAGCACAGGTTCAGGCAATTCAAAGAAGATAAAGCATTACAAGGACGTGCTTGAGCCTTAAAGTTCCCAAAGTGGAAAGGTCCTGGTAAGAAATCCTCTGCATTATAGAATTTCAGTTTGTTTTCTTTTTCTAGCATTACCCCTCCAGAATGCTCACGAGTTTTGCCAACCTTGGAGATCTTGCACCACCAATTAGCTTCTAAATTGCTTTAGCTAGTTGTAAAGTTACACCAGCAGTACTGAGGTATAAGAAGGATTGTAACTGTTCATTTCTGTTTCAAACTAGAAAAGAAAGAAACAGAAGCTGGCATTCCTAAGGTCAGGAGTGTAAATTTATATACAGATATATATATATAAAGGAACCACGACTGTCTTCTTAAGGAAAAGTTTATATTGCTATTTGATTACTATACATCTAACACCTCTCTAGACATTGCTGCAACACAGGTACTAAAGACATCCTCAGAAATCCCATTGTTTCTATCAGATAGAAATGCTCAAGCTATACTTCTTCTTAAGAGTTCTTGCTTCAGAATCCTCCCAGAATAAATATCTTTTTCTTTTTATTTTTAAATTAAAAACTTCATTCCAAATTTCAAAGATGTATGCCTATGTCCAACCTAGCTTTGCATTTTATTAAGGGAATAACTTTTGGCTTTATTAAAGCTTTAATAGAGTCCTTTGGATTGCAAAGCGGAGCAGGTCCATTAGCATGTCATTGAGTACCATTATACAACCGCTTTGAACATTTGTGGCTCCACAATTGCTGCATTTGGATACACAGCAAGGTAATTCAGATGCTGGGCTAGTGCTTTTGACAAGGGATTGTTTAATAACAGATCCCACCTGTACTGGCATGGTTAAAATGCCACAGTAGAGCAGTGTGGATGAAGCGTTGTTCCAGTACTGCCAATGAGTAAGTGTGCAAGTTGCCCTCTTCAGAAGAGAACAGACATACTCAGAAAGAGTTGAAAAGGATTATTGTTTTAGGTTAAATCTATTTTTAAAGCAAGTTATCAAATATTTGATTGAAGCTCTGTAGAGAAATGAAAAGCTTAATTTATGTAAGAAAGCTGACATCTCTGCCAGGAACTGTTATGTAGCAGATTAGCATTGTTGGGCTAATATAACTAAATTATGGGTACTGAAAACAAAGCATTTAGAAATGAAGTCACAACTGAACAGCCACCGTGCCTACAAGTGACTGAAGTAGAATAGTTCCATCAACTTGAGTGATAAACTGAAGCCCATTCGTGAAATCAGTGGGTGTCTCGCCCGAATGAGCAGTGCAGGATTAGACTCGATTGCACATCATGCCGATGTTAGTTAGAAACATAGAACAGATGTCAAGTAAATAGGGAAGTGTGGGACAAAACAGAAATAATTGTAAAAATGTGCCCAAGGATAAAATAAATTGATCCTAAGACACTAACAAACATTCTTGTATAAGACAAAATGAGTCTTTGTACTGGGTTGGCTTTTATTTTCTTGCAAATATTGCATAACAGAACTACACTGGCATGATGAGGAGGGGGGATAATAAAATAACTTATCAATGCACTATTAACTCTACATGCTCTTACCTAATAATAAGATATTGATGTCTCCTTTAATGCGTGTCCCATTGTTGAGAACTTTCTCATTACCCCGCAGTAGCATACCCAAAATGGCTTTTTTAATATACTCATGGCCATGAACGTTTGGTGCTAAAGACTTGCTTAAATGGTCAAAGATACCCTATTTAAGAAACAGCAAACACTTACACTGCACATTACCAACATTAGAATGGAATCTCATTATCCATTAACCAGTATTAGTGCAATTTATAACTTACTTTAGTTTGAGTTTTGCAGAATTTCTTGATCTTTGCCACATCATCAGTTGAGAATGTGGGTGCTTTTCTTTGCTCATCAGTTTGATACTATTAGCCAGCATTATTGTCCTGGGTATTTTCTTCCATGTCATGGGATTAACTATTAAATAGATGAAGTATTAAATACATACTGGACAAATGTTTTCACAACACAAAAAGAATCAAAATCAAAGACATTATTAGATTTATCCATTTTATTATGGCTTAGAAAGCAAAATCCACACTGAAAGCAGATTCAATAAAGTTCCAACACGAGAATTCAAAAGAACTAGAACTACAACTTACAGCTTTATAGCACTGGGGATTTCATTTCATCCTTACCCTGCAGTATGGATGGGTGGGATATCTGTGTGCTGTGGAGCAGTATGGTGGCCTTTCAGTACTTATAAGGGGCCTATCAGAAAGATGAGGAGGGACTTTTTAGCAGTGCCTGGTGTGACAGGACAAGGGGTAATGATTTTAAACTAAAACGAGGAGAGATTCAGGTTGGACATGAGGAAGAAATTCTTTACAATGAGGGTGGTGAGACACTGGCACAGGTTGTCCAGAGAGGTGGTGGATGTGCCATCCCAGGAGACATTCAAGGCCAGGCTGGATGTGGTTGTGAGTAACCTGATCTAGTTGAAGATATCCCTGCTCATTGCAGGAGGGGTAGACTAGATGACCTTTGAAGGTCCCTTCAGACCCAAACTGTGTTATGATTCTGTGATTCTATCCCATCAAAGAGCCTGCTCTGGCATTAGGGCTGCCTTTGAAGGCTTGTCAGACACTTGGTCTTCCTCTAAACACCAATCAGACAAGCCATACAAACTCTGGACAGTGAGAAAAACCAATCATCTTAGAAAACCAAATTTTAAAGCAGAAATCAGGGAAACACCACCTTAATGTCTATTTTATGAACCTATCAATCTTTGTAAGTTTACAGGCTTTGTAGGGAAGCGCTGGCAAGCCATCTGACGCTTTAGAAGGCCCACGAGAAAATTGCTTTGTTGAGGGAAGAGTGCAATTGATCTAAACCATCTAGGGAAAGAAGTGAATGCAGCCCAAGGTCTGCGTGTGAGCAACACAAGGTTCACCAGGGGATAGTTGTGTCTCCCAGGTAAGAGGACTTGAGCAGAAACTGAATAAAAAGCTTATCCAATTCCAGCTAGGACTGCCTCTGAAGGATCCTAACAAGCCCCAGTGTTTTGTTGAGCTGCAGATCCACCAAGACTGCCCAAAAAGAGGGATCATGGAGGAGACAACTCAGGGAGCTTTCGGCTTCGTTGGGGAGGGTCTGGGCCAGGTAACAGGACGGAATTTGGCAAAGAGGAGATGGGAATATTGGAAAAGGTTTTCTCAGCTCCGCAAGCAGCACAGCAGGCATCCCTATTAAGCATGGGGAACAGCAGGCAGCAGCAGGCACAGGCAAGGTCTGTTTCTGGTTCTGAAAATGGGGATCTTTTGTAGTGGATCCTCAGAGAAAAGCTACTGAGTTCTTTTGTAGTCAGTACAGATGAAAACTATAATAGAATTTATAGCACTTGAAGCCTTGTTGACATGAATTTTTTAACTGTTCAGTAAATACCAATCCTAACTATTTGGTACCAAGCTCATCTTAAGCTGGTCCTGACAGGCACCCTCCTTTGTTGCTATGCCCAGCTGCAAGGACAGCTGGCAGAGAAGACTTGCAGAGCAAGTGGCAAAGGTAGCTCAATGGAAGGAAATTTGTGTGATCTCTTACTCCTCCTGCACAAATAAATTCCTCTGTAAATATCTTTCATGTGATATTTGTAATCTTGTAAGCAGAACCATTTGCTCATGGGATATGTGATATTTGGATATTTCCCCACTGAGGAGGAGGATGAATGGCAGCTCCAGCAGCTATGGTCACACAGTGGTACCGTGAGGAACGGAGGACGTGATGGCAAGTAAGTTGACTGTATTACTGTTCCAGTGCCTACATTACCCTGAGCTGCAGCTAACGCTTTGGGGTAAATAAGGACACTGGGATCTGAAGAGATGTCTGCCTGGAGATGCCTGCCCTGCACCGAGGGGCACCGGCTCCCCACTGCAGCCATGGGACCAGTGCCAGCAGCAGAGCAGGTGAAAACGCTGTATTAATACTTGCCATTAATATTTACCGATTAAGGAAACCCAACAACCGGTGCATATTGCTTTTTATACAGCTGAGGGACAAAACATAGACTGAGTTACAACAAAGCTTAAACCCCAAATAATTGCGTTTTGTCACAATTCCTTCAACACAGCCCAAGCTACCAAGGAAGCAAGCTGCCAGCACCTGGGGAGAGACATGATTTGCTCCACAGCTCCCTTCAATCCCAGAGAGAACATTTCCAAATGTTTGAAACAGGGAGCAACTAAATCTTTTAATGCTCTCTGAAAAGCAATCAGCTCCCCAAACGCATCACTCAGCAGCCTCCAATATAAAATAATTAAACCATGAAAAGCTGCTGTAGTCATCTTACTTTAAAATCCTGAATTCCTTTACATTTTGAGGATCTGATGGCATTGACTCCAGTCAGACACACACAGACAGGGCAGGGACTGCAGGAGCTTCTCACAGCTCAGCTGAACACTCCTCTTCCACTCCTTGAGCAGAAGCAGCTTAACTTCATGAAGATTTGTTGGTACAGCAAAACTATTCAGGGGATACAGCTAAATCCAACTTCATTTCGTTTTCAGCCAAATTCTATTTTGATGCAGGTCACTAGAAGCTAATCTTTCATCTCTGCTTTTCATACATGAAAACAAAACCAAAAAAAAAAAGGATTTCAGATTAGGCAGCATTTATCATACTAAAGAGAATCAAATCAGATGGAAAATTGCATAAAGAAACTCAGTTAAAGCACTCAAATTAAAAAGTCCTTTACCTGAGTGAATGTGATCTTTGATTTTCTCAGAAGAGAAGAAAACCTTATTTATGAAGCAAACTTAAAAGGGAGCCTGGACTACCCTTTTCCCATTTCCCTGCACTTCAACTGTCAGTCTGCCTTCGTGAACAGATTTTGCTTCCCGTCTGTCAGGCAAGTTCACTTGCTTGTTCCCACAGGCTAGAAAAACTTGTGTTTTCAGTACTGCAGAAGCACTTAAGCTGTACAGTAAGCAGCAGACAAGTAGCAGATGATTTTTTATTCATGCATTTTTGTTAACTACATGCATATATACATAGACATACAGATGCATACACACACCTGCAGTCAGTAACATATATAACACAGCTTTAGCAAAAACCGAGCTAATCAGAGGCTAACCGGCTTTTAACAACCTTTTATTGATGCTCCGACTTTTACAGAGCTCCCATCTGAAATAGCCTGTGGTAAGTATTAAAAATGAGGAAATAGCAAAGCATTCAAGAAGACACCTATTTAAAATCATCTTACAAATATTTCAGTGTAACTGAAGGAAATATAATCCTTTCTCCCCAAAATTCTGAGTCTTCCATTACATCAATTAAAAATGCATTTATGAGCTTGGCTTATGGCAAAATGGAGAGCAATAAGCAGTGGCTGTTACGGAGAATAGCTCTCTGGGAAGAATTTTTCTGATACATAACACAGGCCTAAGAGGCTCAAAAATGCCTTGGGTCAAATTTTGCTGATGAACATTATCTTAGTTTCTTGGCTGGAATCCCCTCTGGCTTCTAAAAATCCTATTTCATTTTAGGGAGAATTCTGTCTGAGAAATGAACTCAGGAACCCATGAAGTAAGGTTGGTTTCACACAGAACACGAGAAATGCTGAGATTTGGGGTCCAAGACAATGTGTACTTTGTTGTTCAGTATTTGGGCACATTTCCTTTAGATCCCCATGAGAATTGGAAGGCTTTTTACCCATTCAGTAACAAGCATCCCCTAATTCAAGGTGCTCCACAAGTTATTGCATGAATCTCAAGCTCTGTGAGTACCAACAGGAAGCTGTAACATCTTGGAAAAGCATGCAAGAACAAAACCACCAGAGGCAGTTGGTCCAGGTACACGTGTGGTTTAAAAGCACAACATGCTGATGCTGTTTTAGTGGTGGCGCTGGGGCCTTTACATGTATCTGTTCCCAAAATCTTTATTCTTGCTTAGTTCTTCTGAATAACATCCAGCATAAGATGCAGGTAAAAATCTGCATTTTAGCATGAAACTTTGAAACTCACTGGTGAAGACAGTGACTTGTAAATACAAAATACCACTTCTGTCTCTGAAAGGCCCTGAGATGTAAATCATTTGAGACAGGGAAAAGCAGTCCCTAGAAATGCCCTGGTGTATCCTGTTCCCATTCCCTTGTCATGTTCTGTGCTCAGGGCTGCTGTGAGGGAGGGAATACCAAGCTGCAACCTTGGGCTGAGCCACTGCAGCTTGGCTTACTCTTGCTCTTTTTCTGTATGTTGGTCCTTTGTGTTTGGAGATGAAAGGCACCGTGAGACAGACAGGCCTCTCCTCTCCCCTGTAGACACTGCTTTCTCATCTTCTGTTTTCCACAGTTCAAAAGTAAGACTTTGAAAAAGATTTCAAAGCTGCATCTTGTCTATGTAAATTCATGGCTCTGGGCAGGTTCATGATCAGCCCTGAGATTTCAGATTTAAGTTTAAGAACCTGCAGCCTAAATATAACTCCTTTTCTCTGTGCTTTACCCTTCTCTGTTTTCACAGTTTAAAGCCATCCATAGGAATAAGATGACACCAATTTTCATGGATCATCTACATAGCTTTACTTTAAGTAGCTATTTCAATTTTCTTGTAGAAACGCTGGGTGAAGGGAATATGAATATAAGCTATTTGGATAAGATATAAAAATCAAATTCCAGCTGCTAGCTGTCAAATATAAGTGATGTTCTTCATGCTTAGGAGACTGAACTCCACACAACTAGACAGTAGCTGAAGGTGCCTCGGTACTCCCCAGAGTGGGGAATAACCAAACCACTTTCAGGGTTGTAGAAGCAGAAGTATCATGCCGTATGTTGGACTTGGGGATGGAGAAGAACTGGGGAAGAAGTAAAGGAAATTCCATCCACTGAAAGCTTTGTGGTCCTCAAAACAGTTCTCGCTGCCCAAACAGCAGTAGGGTATTTTATAAACATGTTACCTGGTCTTATATTAGCTTACATTAGTTACCTGGTAGACTATCAATCCATCTGATTCCTTCAGGGTTTGCAGGCATGGCAGAAGCCAAACCAAGTTCATCTACAAGGGAAGCTCAGAGGTGAAAGCTCTTGGAGCAAGAGGGGTAGAGACAGTAGGAGCAGGGCAGGAAAAGGATGGGCATTTCTGCCTGGACATAACAGTAGGGCTGTGCGAGACCAGAGGCAGCCACCTGCCTCCTGCCACCACCCCGTCACCCATGGCAAGAGACACCCCATCATTCTCTGGAGACCAAAAGGCAGCAGAGGAGGGCGACAAAATGGAAGGATATGCTAGGTGGGGCGTGTAGGTCAAGCTGAAAAACCTAGGTTTGTGCTGTTTGTTGCTTTTTAAATTTGTGTCCTTTTTATCCCTGGCTGCCGTGTTCTTGCTAGAAGCTGTTTCCAAGCCCTAGTTCTTAGCATTGTACAAGAAACTTACATTGAATTCTATAAAGTAAAAATGAACATTGGAGATGCTGTGAAATGACACACTATCTTCTCAGTACACCAGCCGTGGCAAGTAAGAATCAAACCAAGAAACAATACGTGCCCTTAGATTATTGGTTTTTTGCCCTTTTTTTTTTTTGAAGTCAGGAAGGAAGGATTATTGGAACGTTTACTGGACAGGTAAGAGAAACCGGTTTAAATATCACTGGCTCTCATTACAGGAAGCAGAAGAGAAAAACGTGTGAGAAACCAATAGCAAAGCAAGAGTAACTGCAGACCTCTGTGGAACAGATGTAGACAGAGGCCTGTGCCCATCTCTATTGCAGTTTCACTGACTTGTTAGTAAAATGAGAAATTTCAGGGCCATCAAAGGTCTGGAGCACCTCTCCTATGGAGAAAGGCTGAGAGAGCTGGGGCTGTCAGCCTTAGGAAGAGAAGGCTGCGTGAAGATCTTGTATCTTTTCAATACATAAGGGGGGGCTTATGAGATAGATGGAGACAGGCTTTCTATCAGGGCCTGCAGTGACAGGACAAGGGACAACGGTTTTAAACTGAAAGAGCGAAGATTAAGCTTGGACATAAGGAAGAAATTTCATTTTACACTGAAGCTGGCACAGGTTGCCCAGAGAAGCTGTGGCTGCTCCATCCCTGACAGGGTTCAAGGCCATGTTGGACAGGGCTTGGAGCAATCTGGTCTAGTGGAAGGTGTACCTGCCCATGGCAGGGTGTTGGAAGTAGGTGATCTCTAAGGTCCCTTCCATCCCAAACCGTTCTATGACTCTATGAAATAGTAACCCAATACAACTTTCCAGTCCTTTTGAGGGATAAAAATATCCATTTTCTTCAAGAGGAAACTGGAGGGCTGGTTAGCAGGACAGCTTATGCTTCATTTATCAGGAGCAGAGGCTATCTAGGACAAACATTTAGGACAATTTCTAGCTGTCACACATTTCTCTCACATGCAAAGCTGTAGCTGAATAAATAAGATTAGCCAAGATATATGTAGTTCTTCAGGGCTCTGCCAGACATTCTTCTAGGTCTTACATTGTTGACCCATTAGTTTCCCCCTGCTTTCTGTCTGCACTAATCCACTGGAAACCCAGCCCTGAAGACCTGCCTCACTGACCCTCATATTCATTAAGAATAATTGTTGATACTGTATAATGGAGTAGCAGCAGCACAATTAAACCAGCTCCTTCTCATGGCAGAGCTCTTATGGGATTGGCAGAGAGTCCTAATGAGATCCCTGAGCTCCTCTATCACCCTCTGCAGCCCCTACAGCTGGTTTTATCCTTTTCAGCTGTGCACCAGTCTGACGCTGTGTGGCACATACAAGTACTACAGCAGCCACTGCCACCCAGAGGAAGAGGATGCATCCCTTCACATCCCTGCCAGTTCCTTAGACTTGGCACCTTAAACATGTTTTCTCCTTCCTAGTTAATTTCTTGACTTTTATTCTTTCTTCTACCCCAGACTCCCTGGAGGAATGGTTTTCATTTAATCCAAGCATGTTTGGCACCAGATTCCTTTTGTCCTGCCCAGGAGTCAAGGGCATTTTGAAGTCTTGAGCAATAAATAAAGATTTGGGTCATATTTCTACGTTCCCATTGTGGTGGCCTGGTTATCCATCTTGAGCTTTCCACCTCTGGAATCTGATGGTGCAAATGGGGAGAAGACTCTCTTCACGTCAGCTCTTCATTGTGCTCAGTGAAAATGAATAGCAGTGCTTTATCCTGGGAAAGGAGAAATGCTGGACCAAGGCAACTGAATAAAAATATGAACACTGTCAACTTTCAACAAAAATTGATCTTCACTGAGTGCGAGAACCATAGGCAAGAGGAACAGAAAAAAATAAATCTCTAGACAGAACACAATTAATCTTGAGTTTGTGCGGACACCAGAGCTGTCATTTCCACAGTCACCCATAAGGTAGAGACAGTGGTTAGCAAGGGGTGTCAAGGGAACCCATAAAACTACACCGCCATGGAAGCAAGGCTGCAAGGGAGACTGTCCAGCAGCACCAAGGGCCTGGGCAACTGCCTGGGCAGCCCAGATTTTCTGTTCATTCTACAGTGGCAAAGCCCATCATCTGTTCAAGGCATGGAACACAGGGTCAGGTTTGCAGCTTCTGGTCACCCTGTGCACAGGAGAAAGCAGTTACGTATGACGCATGCATCTGGTGACATAAAGCACGTTTATACCTGGGCAACGGTGCGTGGTGTAGAGTGCCCCAAGCTAGTGATGACCTGAGCTAGCACAGCCTGCTGCAAGTAAGGACTTCAGCAGTTAGTCAACAGCATCACAAGGCAGGACGTCAGGCTCCCTCCGTGCCCTGAATCCCATAGCAACTGGACTCAAAGACAGGAGCTCCAGTGAGAGGGAGAACAGGGTGTATACACACCTAATAGACCCAGGGGAGCTCTAATTATCAGATCACACCAAGAGGAATGTGATGCCCATGCTCATTAAGTTTACACTTCTCAAAGAGAAGAGAACTGCATTTTCAGGTCCTTCCCCTGTCTGCATTCCTTATTGATATTTATAGGTACCCATGGTGACTAGAATCAGACAGAAGATGTATTTGATGACTACTGTAATACACATAAACAGAAAATGCATTCCTTAAACAGCAATTTCCTGGTGGCCACATTTTGACTTGGGCTATAACCCTTCCCTTCACCTTCATGCACCAAATGCTTTCTCACAGACCCTTTCACTCAGCCTGGAGGCAACCAACTGGAGCATTCAAAAAACTAAATGTGCTTCTTTCACCTCTTTGGAGAGCAGAGCAGAGATGTGTCCTAGACAGCCCTGCTCATGGTGAATGAGGTTCATCTTAACTTGTGAAAAGCAACTCTGCTTCTCTCTGTTCTTTCCAGATTCACATCCTGCCTCCAGACACACTTCTTCCCTCTCCCGGATGTGAGGGTTGGAGGCAAGTAAACCCCATCTGTCTCAAATCCAATGGCAACCAATGTAGCAGATTCTGCCCTGCTTTATTTCCCATGAACATCCATTAATGAGCCCCTCCACAACTACAGTTGTACTGGAGTAAACCTTCTTTTGGCCTAGTCTCACCAAATGAAGCTCCGGCCCAAGGGGAATTTGGCACAGCAATTCATCTGCATGACATGTGGATGGTTGTAGAGCTGATGTTCCTCCCTCCTGTCAATATCGGAGGAAATATGAACCGGCAACCTAGAGCATAATGTTGTTTTGTCTCTCATTTTCTCCCCACTCGACGAATGCTTCAGAGACATTTTGCAAAGCAGAATTACTTGTGCGTGGTCTTGAGCTTAAAAGCAGATCCACATTATAATTGAATACATTTCTCTAAAACAAAGATAATAGGCTGAGGGCTGGCGAAAATAATGCTGCAGGTGAATGTCTACGAGAGACAGGAAAGCTGTCTGGCATCCAATTCTTTGGGGAACACACAGCTCAATAGTCTTGCTGAAGGGGATCAAGTGAAATTACAAGACGGGGAGAAGTAATGTGTCTTGAGAGGTTAAATGCAAAAGCCTGATTGCTCCTCTCAATTATCCCAATCTTACTTTGTGAATTCACTATTTGAGAGGTGCTCATTTCCGAATTACACCGAGATGAGCGAGAGCGTAAGTCAATGAAATTACCAAATGAAAACCAACCATTCTATATAATGTGTGCAACCCAGCCAATCTAGTACAACAAATTCTGTACACGTCTGAAATATCATGAAAATAGTGTCTTTAATATACAGTTTATATACTTACAATACACAGTTTAAATTTGTTCATATACATTACAGGGATATTTATTTGCAGCTGGTTTAAATAATAATCTGCCTTCAGCCTTTTACACAAAAGCCCAAAACAGCACAGAATTCCACAAAAACCATGCTTCGTTTTATAACGGAAATGCACTAAGCCAAAGTTTTGGGGCTTTCTCTTTTTCCCAAGTGTTACTTGTCTGACCTACCCAAAGTGAATCTAAAAAGCTAAGAACTAACAGATATTTTTCATATAATTCAGAAGATTGTCCAAGTCAAGAGAACCGCTCCGCAGATTTTCACGCTGAAAATTTGGTTATTACAAACACAAATTAAGTCAGAAAAACTCCTGCACTGTGAGGAGCTTAAGACATAAGAAACAAAGAGTCATTTATTGCAAGGTGTCAACAAGAGGTCTGCTTTTTCCCCACTGCCCTGCTGTCCCTAACACCATGAATAAAAAGGGCGATCCCCCACTTTGACAATGATTTCATTCGTACCTTCCAACTTGCACATGGGAATGCGGCAATTTCATTGCATCAAAAAGAGGAGCCAGGAGAGCTGGGCTCAGCCCTAGTCCTTTCACATATGGCTGGTGTTTAGCTTTTAAGTGGTGTGGTGTATCCTCTTCCTCGCCAGCAGGCAGGGACCCTGCTGGGCAGTGCACCAAGGAAGCTGGTGTCAGCACTCTTTACTCAGAGGGGAGACAATCAAGGAATTGATTGAAGAAGAAAACACAGGAGAAAACACTTCAAGTATTGAAGAATGAAGCCTACAAGGATGCTGGAGAGTGACTACTCATCAGAGACTGTAGTGACAGGATAAGGGGTAATGGGTTCAAACTTAAACAGGGGAGGTTTAGGTTAGATATAAGGAAGAAGTTCTTTACTGTGAGGTTGGTGAGGCACTGGAACAGGTAGCTCAAGGAAGCTGTGAATGCTCCATCCCAGGAAGCATTCACGGACAGGCTGGACAGAGCCTTGGGTGACATGGTCTAGTGTAAGGCACCCCTGCCCATGGAACTAGATGGAATTAGACGGGGGGTGGAACCGGACAATCTTAAGGTCCTTTCCAACCCAAACCATTCTATGATTCTATGATTTTATTTAAAGATCGATTTGAAACACAATGGGTTTGAGACAGCATCGCTATTTATGCTGTTTCTCTTGAAGCTGTTGCTGTGGAATAAAGTCCATTAAAGTGGCATGTAAGACCATTTTATTGGAAAAAACCCTGTGTAATACAGTTACTTCAAACCCTTGTTTCTAGCTGCAAAGAACACTTTGAAATACATGTTCCTTCTAATTTAGGGTGGATCAAATGTTTTCTGTCTCTAAGTTTCTAGCCACTGGAATTTTTTTTACAATATGACAAGAATAAGATCGCAAATATGCACTTTGAGTTGATTTCAGTGCAGCTTCGATTAGCCAGCCAGGCAGCAGTACAAAGACCCATAATCCTAGGCACAATGAGTGCTTAAAGGAAATCAGCTTTTGCCCTCAAGCCTCCTCTCCATCCCTCCCCTGGCCAGCTCCATGTCCACCTGAAAAGCCCCTATGCCAGAATCCAGCTTTCACTGATCACTTTCATCAGTCCTTGCGCTACTACACAGCTGTTGCATAGAAGGGATGTGTTTCCTGGTGCAGGACAAAGAGACAGCTCCATACAGAATGACATGCCAGAGTTTTTGCTACCAAAATACCCTGACAAACAAAACCCCAGAGGATAACACAGAACTTCAGACATTGATAAGTAAATAAGCACCAGAAGCCCTTACATTTATTTAATCTGAGAAAAGAAATCCAAGGTTAGAACTGGCCTTTTTTAGTAGTCTGCCTCCAAAAAGCAAGAGCCTTTAGGCCTGCTCTGGCAGAACACATATTGTTCGAACTCGATGGCTACATCTCTGTTAATAGACAAAATGGCCAGAGCCTGCACTCAGGCCCTAAGGACAACCAACACAGCTCACACAGTCAAACTCCATTACCCTCCAAAACGAGGCTAGTTTCCCTAGTTGCTACCTTCCAAGCTGTGCTTGGGAGTTGCCTGGGATCACCCACTGCATAGGCTGGTTGGGTTGCATCAAACCGGGCAAAAGCCCCCATCAACAATTCAGCAGCAAGGAAACCCTATGAGAGAGTGCCCCAGCACTGCTCAGTTTGCAAGTCCCATCAAATCCTGAGTCCTAACTCCTCGTATTCACATCAACTGGTAAAAAGTTTGTATCACAGGGATATTCCCCACAGCTTTCAGACACTTCCTAATCACAGTGGGAACATTAAAGTAACCCTCCATCTCTAAGTACCACAAGCAGTGGAGCATTTCGTAAACTTTTACATATTTAAGTCTCTGGATTTTACACCTAGAGTCTTTCTAACAGGACTGCAGGTTCTCTACTAAGGCCTGAAACTCTTCTCCCACCCCATTTCAAAGGTGCCACCAACCCTTTATTGCCCATGAGACCAAGGCATTTACATCGGTTTGCCCTGTTCAGACTGCCTTCTACAGCACCAAGGATGCCCCATCTTGAGCAAAGCTCAAGAGGAAAGCAAATAAATTAGATCCCATGGGCATCAGTGCTGCTGTAGACACAGGAGTGCAGCGGCCAAGCCACCACACTGGCTGCCTGGTTTGCTCATCGCTCCCCTAATTTCACCAGAGCAGATGCTTCAGTCCAGCTTAGGCATCACAGCAGGTAGCTCTATGCTGCAGTCATGTGACTCACACAACACAAAGGCTATGAATACCTAAATCACTAGAAAAGGCTTGGAAAATTAAGGTGATGAGCAGTAAGGGCAAAAGAAAAGGTCAAATGCTAACATACTATGCATAAAAATAAGTAAGCAGTGCCAAGCCAGAACAAGACAACTGGAAGGACACCAACAGCAAGTCTGCAGTTAGGGGTTTCAGATGTACTTTTGCCCACAGGCTCTGCCTCTGAAACCACTGCACATTTCTGGGCTTTTAACAGGCCAGCTGTATTTTGGTCTACGCATATGCGATATTAATGCAGCGCACTCATGAATGCACGTTCCACCAGGATGCTCTCAAGAAAAAAACATTCCAAGCAGGTAAACAGAGATAACAGAGGTGTCCGTCCTTAGTCAAAGAACACCCTTTTCGCAGGGATGTTAATATCCTCAGGGCTTCAGCAATATTTAATGCTAGTTTTGGTTTGGGTTTATTTTTCTGAGAGAGAAATCTTACTTTTTTTTCAACCTGGAATTAAAAAGCCAAGCAAAACAATGAGAAATACCTGACATTTAGCACCAGCCCTTTCAAGTCTGAATGCTATTTGACATAGTGAGAGTTAAAATGCAATTGACTTCAGCTTGCACACAGCACGCACACCTGAACAGTACGTGAATTTGACTCAGTCTTACTTGCAGCTGCAATATTTTAGGACACTAATTAAAAAGCATCCAGAGAAAGCTATTGATCTGTTGCTAAAAGTCAATACATAAAAAAAAAAAAGAGTAGGATTATGAACTCTTGGTGTTTTTCTATTTGGGTATTTTTTGGCTCACTGCTTTCTAGT
Source organism: Psittacus erithacus (assembly GCA_009867235.2). Lineage (NCBI taxonomy): Eukaryota > Metazoa > Chordata > Aves > Psittaciformes > Psittacidae > Psittacus > Psittacus erithacus. The sequence continues at coordinate 47,888 of WYDI02019997.1, read as the reverse complement.
ACCCACATCAATTGGGCTTTGCCCTCTGGCTGAAAACTGGCGATTTGCACTACTGTAAGACAAATTATGCCTCTTGACTTCGGCACAGAGACATGACATGAAATTTGCTCAGGCAACAGAAAACTCCCTTTGCAAATATATTCTTTTTAATGAGTCAATATGGTTGACAAAACAGGCAAAATCTGCCTCCCTTTTTTGTCCCTGCTCTTTATCTTCCCTTGATGCTCCCAGTATGTGCCCTATAATGGAGAGAGAATTTTTGTACTTTGAAGAGATAAGGAAAGCAGGTGACGGTGTCACCCTGGCCAGGGATCTGTGCAGCAGCAGGTGAGGCTGCTCCAGCATTCCTGGCTCTGATCACACTTGCTGAAGATGGACACCACCGTCTGTTTCCTGAAGACCTCCACAAATTCTCATTCAGTACTACAGAGGCAGGGGATCCGGGGCTTATTCAGACACATTTCAGAGAGCTCTGCCAACTACGAGAAATCAGCAATGGACTATCAAAATCTAATCCCACTTCTAGCCTTCTGAACAGTTAAATTTGAAAGGTCTCCAGGAGCAGACTAAGTCCCCTTCCCATCTCTCTGCTCCCTTTTGATTGCTACTTCAGTGTGACATTTATTGCAGTGAGTTTTTGCAGCTGGGCAACTGAATTAATACATCTTAGATTGCTGCAGTGCCTCCCACTTCAACATCCACATCCTCCTAGCCCACTGTAAGCAAGACAGGTGAACCTAAACCATCACAAGCATTTCCTGTGGCATGGCCCTAAACCTCACTTGGCCCCTTCTTACCAGTGTGCCCTATGCTGTTTCTGTTCCCTCCCACCTTGCTAAAGCTTTATTTCAAAGGCATCCTACAGGAGTACTATCACCTTCCCACACAGATCCGATGGCAGGAATAGAATAGCACAAAGAGCACATTTTCAGATGACTGTAACAGCAGCAAAGGAAACACAAGGGGTTGCCTTTCACCAGAGCAAGGCTATTGCAAGGGCTGTGCTAGCAGACTTACTGCAGCAGGCAGGATCTGCTGAGAGGAGCCTGTGCACTGAACTGCCTTTCCCATGAGAAAGCTGCACAACCAGAAGTCATGTTACTCACTCCAGCTATCCGACTACAAAAGCAACTTTTGAAATCTACAGGTCATAAACTTTTAATTGGCCAGGGCAGAGTGGCTCAGTAGAAAAAATTCCCCTTCTCCCACCCCTCTGGGCAGTGAGCTAAGCAAGGCTCTTAAAAACATTTAACTCTTTTTGCTCAAAGTAATATAGAAAATGTACCCACACTACAGGTAACCAGGAAGATACTGTTAATAAAAATATGCTGCAAGAGTAGTGTATCAGTGGCACTTCACAGCAATTCTTAACATTTTCAGATGTAGTGTCAAAAGGATGTTTTTGCGTATCTGAACATGCTCTGTGTTAACAGAAACGGAAGAAAGTCACAGCATGTTGCCAAATATCATTTGAACAGAAACAACCTCGTAAGAAATACATTTTTTTTGCAGTTAACACAAAACTGTAAACTGGATCGGTGTGTGTCTTTCAGCATCAAATTGTTCAGTAATAAATACGGCTAAGTCTTAACAGACTACACAGTAAAAGTTCCCTTAGTGTCCAGTTTTTAGCAGCTGTTGAACAGTCGGGGATGCACAAGGCACACCTCTGCAGATTCTCTAATTATTGACATACAAAAAAAAAATCTGTTCACCACTCAAAAATGTTTATCTGCATAGTAAGATTTTTTCTATTACTATTTACAGAAAGGGCTTTTAGTGCAAAAAACCAGGAAGTGATGATTAGCTGAAGTGCATCGAGCACATCTCGTGCAGTTCCACTAATAACTAGTTGGCATCACATCTTGGGCCGCCAGCCATTAATGAACTGTAGTATTTTCTTAACCTGCAATTTGCTTAGCTTAAAGTCTTCTGACAGGATTTCTTCTGTAAGCTGAACCAGTAAATTGCCATCAATCTTCTCTGTAACAAAAAATGATATGACATCTTCTGACAGACCAATAAACCTCAGTGATTTAGAAACTTCCTCTATTGACAGTCCAGAAAGGTCTGTCGGTGGCTGCCAGGGAGAGCCATCCCCACAAGATCTTGGTGCTAGCTGGAGGTGGAGGGGAGATGAGAAGGGATAAGACACAGAAAACGTATCTTGCATGCCCTTTTTGATGAGATATTGATCTTCCAAGAGGTCTGGAGAGCCAGCTTTTGACTCCTCAGCACCATCTATTTTCAGTGGCAAGGGACAAATATCTATAACTGCTTTCTCTTCACTTGACTTTGGTGCCCGAGGAGGTAAGGCAGGACAAGAATGGCTCTGCTTTGCATCGCTGACTCCCAGAGTTTTCTCATCAGTGCAGTCTAGAGAGTAACTTGCTGACTTCGGACAGGTAGAGATGGTGTTCGTGAACTCTGCTGGGGTCAGCGGGGAATACCCTGCTGGGAGCTCACATCCATCGAAGTCAAAAGTCAAAGGTGCTGGACAGTTTCTCTTTGGCGTACCTGGAGTCTTCTGTCTGGGGTAACTGTAGCTTCTGCTTGGATCAAGCAGAAAATCACTCTTACCGTGGCCCTCAGCAGTTCCTGAAAAATGGTTTGGCCAAGATAACCTCGAAGGCAAAGCTTCAGATGCGGGGCTTCCCAAAGGCATTATGCTTTCAGGCTCTTTAGATTCATTTTTCACCATGTTACAAGGGTAGCAGGAAACAGGTGTGCTCTCAGTTGGGTTGGCGCTGTCGCTCTCTGTGACATTGCTTAAGGAACAAAGCAGAAAGGATGTCATTAGTATGAAAAAATGTGGCATTTGAATAAATCCATAAATCATCTGACAGAGTCAGAGGGTGGCTGTCATGAGGAAATAATCTTCTTTCCTCCGGCAGAACTTCTCAGATGTGAATTAACAACACATTTGAATAATGCATTGACAGTTCTTTTACTCTTTCTACAAGCCTGACAAGATGCTGATATACCCAAAAGCCTCACGTCTTGGTTTTTCAAGCTCGTAAAAGAGTAGATGTCTCAATTCAGTTCTGTGTCATCTTCTGAACACTCAGTTTCACTGCTGAATTCCTGAGGGACACCACCATGGAAAAGGAACAGCCTCACATCTACTAGATGTCCTAATCCTGTATTTTATATTTATATACCACAGATATGCCATGGAATGTAAAAGCTAACAGGGGTAGGTCAGCACTGCAATAGACCCAAGCTTGACTGACATAAGAGATGACCAAAAGCCCTTTTGGAATCAACATTTTCATTTGTTATGGCACCGGCATGTGTACAGGGCACAGGATCCTTTCCCACTGCTCACTGGTACAAAAACTGCTTTTTGTACTAGTGCACAAGTGCACAGTACAGTGACACAGAGTTAAGTTAATGCTTACTGCCAAAGGCAGAGTTTTACCTGGAAGGGTAAGCAGACTTCACTGTACGCATTCAAGTATCAGGCTTTAAGCTTATCACACAGTAACTTGTTTGCATGCCCATACCTTTAAGAAGCAATTAGGAGAAACATTTGCTTTTCAAAGGCACTTAAAAGTTTCCCTGACCTACTTACAGGTGGTAAACTAAGCTCAGCCTGTCTGAGAGAACTGATAGTTTATAACCTGGTGTTCCTGAGAGACACATGCCAACAAAAGCATGTAATCTGTTATCAAAAGCAAATGCTTGCAGCTTTTATGCCACTTTCTAAAAGAAAGTCTGAAGGACTGGATTGATCTTTGGAATTCTGGCCAATTAAGCCAGGACACTAGAAAAAGAATTAGCAAATTTATAAAATACGTACTTCATACAACAGATAGAAAACAATAGTTGAAAAATTGCTTTAATTACTCACCTCTCTCTCCTGAAAACTAACTACTCAAGAAACTGTCGCCATTATGTGAACAGCTCAGGGAAAACTGCTTCAGGAGGGCAGCAGCTTTCAAAAAAACAGCATAGTTTTGAATGGATTGACACAAAATTAGCTCCCTGTGCCTTGCACTATCAACTGGTCATTTCTGGCTGCTTAAAGGCCAACTGTTTGCATGCAAACAATGAAAAGCATTTTTCACAAACCAAGCCACTGGGCTGCTTGATTAAGAAAAGACAGTCAGTGAGGCATTGTAAACCACTAACCATACAGAGAAATTAAATTTGTTGATCCTGTTCCTGTTCTCTAATTCAGTATCAGAAATGCAAACATTTAATACTTTAAAAGATTAGTGGAATTACTGAAAACTGATAAAGCAACATTTTTGAAGTGTTTCCTTGTTTGTTCTCCACCAATATTAACTCACTGGTACTCAATGCCAAAGGGGGAAGTTTAGATCGGATATAAGGAAGAAGTTCTTTACCGTCAGGGTGGTGAGGCACTGGAATGGGTTGCCCAAGGAAGTGGTGAATGCTCCATCCCTGGTGGTGCTCAAGGCCAGCTTGGACAGAGCCTTGGGTGGCATGGCTTAGTGGGAGGAGTCCCTGCTCCTGGCAGGGGGGTTGGAATTAGATGATCTTAAGGTCCTTTCCAACCCTAACTATTCTATGATGCCAGAGAAACCTCAACAACAGCTGAAGTCAGGCATCAGCCATTTTTATAGTCAGATAAGGACAAATCATACTGGCTCGGTGTTTAAAATATTGGCTGTAACCTGTCATGATCCAGAAAATAAGATCATTGATAAAAATGGCAGGACTTGAGAAGCAACTTCACCAACAATCTAGTTACTCCATACACTGCCATTTTCTAGCAGCTTTTTCTGCAGCACTAGGTCAAGTCTACCAAAATGGAGATATCTGGTCTGGACCCAAGCTGGAGATGAATTTCATGCAAATATTGAGAAGTTCAAGGCAAATCACATAATTTTTTAGGCTGGAAAAGACCTTTAAGATCACCGAGTCCAACTATTAACCCAGCACTGCCAAGTCCACCACTAAATCATGTCCCTAAGGCATCACATCTACACATACCTCCAGGGATGGGCACTCAACCACTTCCCTGGGCAGACTGCTCCAAAGTATGATGACCCTTTTGGTGAAGAAATTTTTCCTAATATCCCATCTAAGCCTCCCCGGGACCAACTTAAAGCCATTTACTCTTTGCTTGCTATTTGAGAGAAGAGACTGACATCCATCTCGCTACAACCCCTTGCATTCCTGAGAAACTTCACTTCTCACTGTTTTCCTGGTTTCTTGGGAGGCAAATATATTCTTAGCTACAAATAGAGAAAGCAGGATTTAGTGGGCCCCAAATGCTGGGAGGTCTTATGCTCAGCCTCCTGTGGAGTAGACCTTGACAGAACTACTCAACTGGCTTTCATAAAAACAAATGAGCAGCCTTGATCTAGAGTGATCATTGCCAGATACACAACACCAAGCTGCAAATGTGCACTATGGTTTAAAAAGGCAATTCCAGCATAAATTATACCAATTGTACCAAGGCTGAAATGCTTTCAGTGGTGCTTCAGATCAATTTGTAATATCCAGACATGTAGTACCTCGTCATTGAAGAGATACCAAAAATAATGGCAACAGGACATTCAAGGCAGAAAGGAGATGAGACTTCAAAAGGTGTATACACTTTCTGAAGCCAAAGGAAGAACACTGCATTACTTGGAAAAGGTATGCAGCCACATAATTAAAAATTTACTGTCAACTTTCTACTAGGCCTGAGTGGATTTTCCAGTTTGTGGGTTAGATATGTGCTGAAGTGGGTTTGATCTTGAAGCTGTCTGGCCCCCTTCCGCCACACCTCACTTTGCACTCAGTGGTGTCTGCTGGCCTCTCTGTTCTCCATCACACCCACCCCGTAGGTTCCCACACAGTTGGCACAACACATTTCTGGACTACCACACACACCCTTTGTGCCTCCACTTATCACAGCTGGCTGTACTGCATGATTGTAGCACTGAAATCTCACCGCAAAACCAACTGTTCTGGTTTGAAGATTCAAGCCTTTCAAGAATTATACAGAACTGTACAGGATTTTCAATTTAGACAGCCTATTCCACCTCACAGTGAGATTATTTATAGCAGTATGTGCTAGCACAGGGCTCTCACAGCTCAAATACATACATGTTGTGCAGTCCTGAAGAGTAGTAGGACAGAGTAGGGCTGGGAGAGCGGGTCTGCTGTCGTGCAGGTTTGGCTGTACGAGGAGGGATAGAAGGACTGGTGGAGGATGGCTTTGAGCTCCGTGGTGGGACAGGAGGAGCATTCAGGAGCCTGCATTCCTCTTTTACCTGTACAAAAGAAGAACATGTAAGTAAGAAGCAAGAAAATCTGGGCAACAGCACTCTCAAACAGATGAAACACATCTGGTTCTGCCTTCTTCTGTGAAAGGAAATCATTAAAAAGGGAGAGGAGGAGAAAAATGATGCTAAGGATATATACTTGCAACAGTATGTGGCTGCTATAAAGAAGTCCAAAAGAAGGCACTGCTACTAGTAGAGCTACTAGCAATCTTTTTTGGGGTGCTTCTCAGTAGTTTGATATCCACTCATTTAAAAAGTGGCAGCAATAAAATGATGTAAAAGAACCTTCCAGTAACATACAAAATCAGACTGTTTCTGATCCTTTATGTTTGGTAGGGAGCAATTAATTAGGATGAAGCTCCATTAGCGTTGTTTATTTAGAGACAATAAACCAAGCTTACGTAATGAAAAGATCTCAACAGACCTTCGGTGTTTCCTGACTTACTTCGCCAGTGATACTCAGCCATTCAGCTCTAGGATAATTCCCAGCCTTCCTCCCCAGGAACAGCACATGTATCTCCTATTTACCAGATGCTGGGATTCACGCCTGGAGCTTCAGTCCTTCTGTAGCTGGCAAAGCAGTCCAGGATGAGGTTAACTACAAATCATAAAAGCTGAAAGGTGTTGGCAGAGAGCCTGTTCAAATACTGTACCCAGCCAACAGGTCTAGGTCTACTTTTCACAGCCAGCCAACTTTGCAGCTTAAAGCACATGACTGTAGCACTGCTTATCTGAAATTAAGCTTGGTCTGCCTAGGAAGAAGCAAAATATCAGGATCCATCCTTATAGAAGAAATGGAATGGCAAAAATAAATGGAATTAAGATCTTAATCTCATCAGTACATATTTGGAAGATCAACTTTATTTAGCAGGGCTAGAGGTGAGGAAGGCTACGGAGAACTAGTCTGCCAGGCAGGATTTTTAAGGACTCGTCACCTTCCCCCAGGCAGGAGGAGACCTCTAGGTTCTCCTCATTTGAAACAGTCTTAGATGTGCCAGAAAAGGGAAATTGTGTTTGGAAGCTATAGTTTATTTTTAAATTTAGCAGCACTGCAGAACTAAAAGTTATCTCAGCAGTTCTGCAACACATAATTAGCAATAAAACTGATTTATTTAAAAACAAAATAAATGTGGAACCTTTTGCAATCCATTTCAGGGCTTTCAAAAATGCAACAACCCATTTGGTACTTCTGTGAAATGGAAAATTGGGGGTTAGGACATTGTAGGACATTTTTTTCCTAATTCAAAACAAGTCAAAATTACAGGAAATGCCCAACAGCATAAAACACTGAAATAAAACTTGCTGTAAGGGTTCTTATTTGCTCTTTCAAGGAGGAAAAAAAAAAAAGAGGAGGAAGAATCAACTTTATTCATGTTTGTTATTGAATTCAGGCATAAAACTCTTCAACCATCTTAGCGCTGTGCCCCAAGGATGCCTGAGGACTTTCGAATCTTTTTCCCCCAGGTCAGACTAGGTAAACTTAATACTGCATGCCATTGAACATATATACGCATGGGGTTAGAGAGATCATTCAGGCGAGCTCTTGGAGCACAGCAGACGGTCAAGGGCTTAAAGGGATTCTTTCCTGGGAAGACCGCTGGCATAACAAACTATGTCAAGCTCCCTTGCTGACCTAGACTGCAGATCAGAACAAGGCCATAAATAATACTGGTTTGCAGTCCCAGTTGGTCCCTTTCACAAGACCACGATTACAGCTGCCAGACACGGCCCTCTGGAAACCCAGCAGAGGAATAAAAAGGAGAGATTTTGAGATTAAACTGACAAGAGCCAGGGGAAACTTCAGAGGGGAGCTGCCCTTGCTAGGTCCAAGAGAACAACAATGAAATAGAGAGGAGGGGAAGAGCCATGGCGCGACATGACGATCACCTCGATGGCTGCTGCTCCTATGAAATATTTTTTCACCCAGAAGCACTGGATGCCATACAGCTGCTAGGCACAGATAAAGTGCATTTGCACTGCATGTCCCAGGACTTTTATTCATCACTGTCCAAGCTCTCCCACGCTCCAACACTCCCTCCTGTGACCTGGGTACAGTGACCTCTTTCTGATGGTGTGAGGTGCTATGTTGATTTAAAGACCTCTGCTCCTTTTCCTTGGTGCCACCCCAAGCACCATCAAAACCACTGGACCCTGTCACTCTTGAATCTGGGCACTGTACTGACCACTTCTGAGGTCATCCGGGTGAAACCCACCCTATCACTGGCACAACCATGAGTGTAACGTGCCTTGCTAACAGGCACCTGAAATTCCAGCACACTCCATCAGGGACTTGCCTTAAATCAATCAGCAAAACAGCCTCTGATTTTATGCGAATGAGTGGTGGGGGACTGAAGCAATCTCTACTTTACAGGCCTTAATTCAGAGGTCATTTCCTCCCCACCTTTCTGCCTTCAAGCTACTTTGATTTTCTGACAGGTATTTACAAAATACATGTGATATATCAAAATGCTTCATCCTGCCAGAGAAAAGGAAACCAGAATGGCTTCTGAAATACCCAAATGCCCTTTTCCCTCCTTCAAGCAGCTCCTGTATACACATTTTAAATTTAGTGCGTGCAAAAATACAATTGCCAGCCAATCTTTATACAGAAAGGCTATGGAATATCATTCTAAGGGGAGTAATGACTAAACCGCATGTTCACCAGCCGCTCCTGAGATCTACTTATTCTATAAATACCCTACATGGAAACCATGCAAACATCTCCTTGGCCCCAACCCACTGATGAATTCAGTAGGTCACTGATACTCATTCCAAAGCTGTTCCAGGAAGCCACAAAACTGAGTCTAAATTATTATCATCTACAGAGACGTAGGGTTTTTATTCTGTTTTAGGTTTTATGGACTTGTGTCCCCTGCCCACTTCTAAATGGAAGCTAATATCTTTAACAGATACATGCTATATGGCTTGAAAGCAATACTGAAATTGCTGACAGAACTCACTCATTACCTCAGTAATGTAAGACACACATGACAAAACTGTCATTTTTCAAAATGACCTTAAAAGACAATGCATGTACCTTTCCCAAACACCACCTGCAGCCCCCAGAAGGGAGTCACTATTCCATGAGGTTTCCCCGAGTGTGAGGGTCCACACTGATGCTGCGCTGCTGCTCCACAGCTCTCCCAGTATCCCATCACCCACGCCTCAGCCATGACATTGAGACACCCTTGCCACAGCCATGACTCAGGGGGCCAGCATCCCCCTGCCCAAGGGCTGCCCTCACAATGCTGTAGGGCAGCCTTCTTCTCTGACCCCCCCTTGCCCTCCTGCCCGCTCTCTGGCACTAGCTCCAGCGCTCCTTTTGACCCTGCGCTGAAGCAGTTCAGCTCGCAGAAATCAGCAGGAAACTAATCATTGTGCAGATCCAGACCTGGCCGCCTGCCCGAGTGCCAGAGCCAGCACAAAAGAGGAGCCAGGACCATGTGGCTGGGAAAGGAGGAGGAGAAGAAGGAGGAGGGTGGGACCAGCCCCGCACCAGTTTACATCAGTGCAGGCTGTCAGGGAACCTCATCCTGATATGGTGCTGCTGGGTACCTGGCCAAAGGAGTCTGAACAAAGCAGTGGTGCATACCTGATCTCACAGGCTAGGAAGTGCTCTTGGGTTGCCGCACTTAGACGTTATATATAAACACTCTTTGCTATGAAGATGTAATGTCTTGACTTTCCTGTCTTTGCTGAAGCTGCCGCAGCTGCTTTTTGGGGAAGTTCTGGCAGCACAAAGGGCTGCAGTTATGCATTTTGCGCCTGCACTGGCGTTCTCCTCTCCTCTTATCACCACAACTCCTGCACAGCATGGCCAGGGGATCCCCACAGCAATACACTGCAGACTCACCCAGCAAATACATACAACTTAGTTTTCAAGCAGATTAAGACCTGCCTCATACTGGAAAGGCTCTGGCAAATACTGTTGGACTGTTCAATGGCAATAAGAAAGGGATGACATCACCATGGTTTGCTGCAGTTTGGTCTTAGATGAGTTTCAGCTTAATGTGCAGCCACATTCTTGAAAATACTGTCGGACTTGCCAGTGGAATGATATTTTTTAAATACAAGTTCAGCAAAAAACCCGCAAAACTAACTTGTTAAATAATAATATCCACCAAGATTTACAGGACATGAGAATGTATCATTTAAATTTTGCTAAAGGCGCTGAAACACTCTTTCCTGGGGGAATTTTTCATTTTTCCTTTCTTTTTTTAAAAATTAACGTTTAGGACCATGTCAAGAGACCACAAAATGAATGGTTTTTGCACCCAGTCCACATAAGCTCCTGCTGATAAAACATATTTGTATTTGTGCCTCTGAAGTCTCCGTGACATTTCAGGTTTGGAGAAGTGATTTCTCTCATGAGTATTCATTAGAAACCCCAGGACAGGAAACACGGTTTGTTCAAAACTGATTCCTCTAGAAGGGTCATTTATCAACTCTGCAGAGTTCCTGTTTAAATGTATTTTCTGTCAATAAGCAGTACAGAATGATCAGCTCAAGTTTTGATAAAGTTTCCTTGAAGACAAGGACAATATTCTTCAAAATCAGCCATAAACTCGAAAGAGAGAAGACAATCTCATTAACAAACACTTCGAATCCATAAAAATTCTAGCTGTCCTCATTATAAGGGCCTGTTAATTGAACATGCACACACTAAGGTGATCCAAGGTAGTTCCAAGTGGGGTCATGCCCCACACACACCAGCCACAGAAAATGCGAGAAAACATGGAGGCTGCACGGAGAGATGATGTGGACAGCAAGGGAAGGAAGTGGCCTAGCAGTTCTTAGACCTTGTTTGTGTCAGCAAGAAAACCCACTAAATATCACCTGAAAGTGTCAGGATTAAGCCACATGATCAATTGTATTAAATATACTTTTCAGACATGACTTACACTTGGAAGGAGACTAGCAGAAGTTGTGCATCTCACAAAATCTTACCGTTTCCTTGCCTTCCATATCCACACCACCTCCCCCTCCCCCAAATCTTCACTAAGAAAACCTGATTCCCAAGCAAATTTTTCACCAGCTAAAAGCCAGAAAGAAACCAACATAAACAATCCTGACTTACTGCTTCTGATTTGGGAGGCACTGGAGGTGGAGGTAGGGAAACATCCGAAGACTTTGTGGTTGTTCCAACAGTTGCAGGCACAGGAAGAGATGCGGTACCATACTTTGATCGGAAAGACCCTCTGTAGTTGTCACATTTGTTCTTCTCACTTAGCGAGCGAGTGAGAGGCTGGTCACCAGGCTTTCCAGACCCTTGGTCCAACCACAGCTCTTCGTAAGGAAGTTCTGGTTTAGCAGGCAGAAACATCGATTCTTCACTAACTTCAGGGAAAAGGTAATCACTGCTACTATCACCAGACTCCTGGTACTGAAGAGCATCATGAGAGAACAGGGCCCACTCGTTACACAAGTCCCTGCAGCCATGGAGGTTCACCTCACTATTCCCATGCAAGTTGTTTCCATAGACACACACTGAAAGCCGATGGAAGGACTGCGTAAGCTCGTCCCGTGCGTAGCTGAGGGAGTTGGGCACGTGGCTGTGCCCCGTGCATCGGCTCTTCTTTGGGCTCTTGCAGTCTTCGTTCCAGTCAGTTTTCACATCTCGCACGGCACGGGAATACTCATCAATGTCAAACTGTTCCTGGCATATATTAAACCAATGCTGGATGAGGGATTCGTGCCACAGCTCCCCCTTTACCAGGCTGTCAGGTAGAATAAATTTCGGAAGCGACAAGTGCAACGGAAAATGCATGGGAATAATTTTGTTGCCACGAAGCACACAACAAACCACCACAGTCTTGGTTTGAATGTTGACAAACTTGTACCTGTGCCCTTCACGGATAAAATGCAGGTCATAAGGGTTCCTTGGTGTAGGGCTTGGCACAGTCACATTAACGGGCAGCCTGGTTTTTTCTACTATATTGCGAATCATGTGCTCACCTTCCTGCATCTGCACCTCCAGAGGGCTGCGGGTGCTGAACTTGCCCTTACACTGGAAGGGGAGACTGATGCTTTCGTTGGTCCTGTGGTTCATGCAGATGAGGCAGGGCATTTTGCCTCTGCCTAGCTTACTAATTGAATTAAGCTTCCCGATTTTTTTGAAAATGGTGTTGAATCGTGACTTCTCCTTAGAAGATTTTGCATAAAGGATTTCTGCTTGCCCCATTAAAGTGAGCTCGTCCCCGGTACTAAGGGTAATGTTGTAAACTTCAGTGTCTTCATTGCACTCACCTGAAGCCACCTGAAAAACAACAATAAAAAATCTGGTTTAAGACTTCAAATCATATCAAAGCTATTGAGACTGAACTTACACAGCTATCTATTGGGAGAAACTGAACTAACTTTATTTGGACAGCTGAGTAGTCAAGCACAAGGCGTTTAACCTGAAGCTTGGTCAAGTAACCATTTTTATTTTTCTGCACATTCCTGCATATTACCAAATGGGAAACAGCCACATGAAACCGCTAAAGAAGGCATGAGAACAAACATAACCAATATTTAAGGAAAGGACATTCAAATAGCCACTTGTGTCAACACACCTATCACAAAGCATGTCTGGATTCCCTTAGGTATCTTTTTTCCCATGCCCTTGTTTTTGCTGTTTGTTAGAACTTCTTTGCCAGGCTCTTGAGGGAAACAAACTTCTTCCCATCTTCAGCTCCCTGAGGAGCAGAAAAGGTGATCTCATCATTACAGATGAAGCATATCTCTTTGATAGAATCTCTTCCAGGCTAGGGGAAATGACAGATGACATCTATTCCCTGAAGGAGAAGTCAAGAATATTGGTCTATCCCATATGCCTAACTCCCCCTCTGCTTTGCTCTCCTAGTCATAGACTTCCTTCCTCATTTTTTGATCATAATTGCAATTTAAGAGATTAAACAACATATGCACAGCCATGTGTGTGCTTTTCTAGTATGGAAATGGTACTGGAAAGAGAGAGAGAAAAAAAAAGAAGGCAAACCAGATGTCCGAGGCTCATTTGTTCCTGAAGTTATTTCCTTAAGACTGGAACAGCTCTTTACAGACAAGATTGCTCTGCTCCATATTTGAGTGGTTTAATGTGAAAAGCTCTTTTCAGGCACCTAACAGAACCCGCCCAGCTCTTCTTCAGCAGCAGATACCTACTCATAAAGGAAGGTACATCAGATAAACACTACTGGCCTGTTATAGACCGTTTCATTTGGAAATATTTAACTCAATGCAATTTCTTTAATAGAAATTGCAAATGAAAATACATGCTGAAATTGTATATCCCTTCTTCACCTTGGCAACCCCTGAAGACTTCATGAAGCTGTTTGAAGTTCAAATTCTGGGCTTCAAACTTGGGTATCATTACAGAAGAGCCACTGCATGAAATCAAGGCTGTAATTCCAATCAGTTAATAACAGAGAAGTGCTGTGAATAACACTTCCTCTTGTAAGATGTGATCTGCAATTCACCCCTATTTGTGAAGTTGTCATTTACTTCCGCAAGCCTTTCAGAGCAAATGCACAGGCAGCTCAGCACTGCCTTACCACTTCAGTCTCAGGGCTTCCAGAGAGGAAGTCATTCAAGCCTGAATTATCTAAACAAACACTAATTGGTCTAACCCAGGAAACTACTAGGATTTATGGTGCATAATACTCATTCACAGTTCACATCACTGGCCAGACAGCATTTTGAAACACCGCCACATGAAAGGAAAGCACCCTGTGTTTTTGCTGATAACACTGGTGTTACACTCATTGCTGGTTTCTCCTCAAAAGTACCACAGAGCGCTGCTTTTGAGCTGCTGCCTTCAGTGAAGCTGTTACGGGCGGAGGAAACGCAGGGCTTTGTGCATGTACCATTCCACCTCTCCTTCTCATTTTGAGAGGGTATATATTACAATAACACCATTTTCTAGCATCGACAAGTCCCCACAAATCACTTCTTTGGACAATGCCAGCTACACTGTCAGACACTTTAACTTATGACAGTACAAGTTCTTGCTTCCTGTGGGACACTGACTGGAGCAAGGGCAGTGTCAGAACCTATGGCTGTGGGAGCTCCTGCTTAGCCAGCTTGCAGTTCCCTGTTGGCTCACAAACAAACAAGGCACTGTAGAAGGAAATGGAGGGTCAGATGTGAAGCCACAGAGGTAACTAACTGGCTGAGCTCCAAAACGCTGGTCTTGCAAAGCAGCTGCTTATTGATGGCATCCATTTCAACCAGCCAAATAGAAAATGGATATTTAAATTCAACAGACATGTTCAAAGATAAAATCATTCTCAATTAAAAATTCTGGAAAACATGCTTTCTCTTTTTTATAACACAGTCACAGATAATAATGGGTAAAATAAAGCTGAATTTTACTGTGCTGGAACAAAAGAAAAATCATGCCGCATTTCTAGTTTGGCACAAAGAAAAATACTGTTCGGCATTCTTCCTTCTGAACAAAAAATATAAGGTATCAGCTGCTGTCCAATATTGCAATAAAAAAAGTGAAAAACTGAAATGAAAAGTTGAAAACTGCGCAACTTTTATCCCTATCCACTAAACGCCGCTATGGTGATGTTAAGGCTGTTGATACATCTCAGCCGGCTAAGCATATTTTAAAATTTAAGTCCTGAAAGTCAAGAAAGCTAACTCCTCTCTTCTTGTGCTAGGTTATTCATTCACCACCACATGCTGATTAACATTATAAAGCGTACATGGTAGATAAATATGTGTTGCAGGATATTAACAACAAATATATACCATACATATATATATACCTCAGTACACATCACACCATACATAGCAATGCACAGATATCTCCAAGTTTTTGTTTCTCAGATTATATATCTACATGATCTTTACTTTGTTCTTGTAGCAAAGACTTATAAAAATCAACCTTGCTCTGTCCTGTTCACTCAAACATTTCACTATATCAATGGCCACAAAACTTAGAAAAACATCAACAAGGGACCATGGACATTAGCACAGGACATCAGGTCAGGCTTGCAGAATCCTCCAGGCTGGAAATGACTCATCTAGTCCAACCCGCTCTTCAAAGTAGATGTAGTTATGGCAGGCTGCTCATGGCCCTGTCCAGTTAAATTTTTAGTTTCTCCAGAGATGGAGAACCTACGCTTTCCCTGGGCAGCCTCTTCCTGTGTTCAACCACCCTTGTCTTAGGTTTTTGGCTTATTTATTTTTTTCTTATATTGGAGCAGAATCCTCAAGTTTCAACTTGTGCCTTTTGCCTCTTGCCCTCCCACTGGGCAGATGAGCAAGTCTGTCTTCTTTGTACCCCCTCTTTAAGTACAGCAGAGATCTCCCCTCAACCCTCTCAAGGCTGAATGAACCCAGATGTCCCTGCCTCTCCTAATATATATTTTGCTACAGCCCCCTGGCCATCTTCATACACTGGACTTGCTCCCACACGTGAATGTCTTCCTTGTATCAGGAGGTTATTGGAAAAAAGCCATTTCCAAAACTGGGAGCAATACTCCAGCTGTAGTATTATAAGTGCTGATGCGGAATAATCACAGTTCTTGACCTGCAGGGCGCACTCTTGTTTACACACCTTTGTTACACCACTAGTGTTGTCTGCTGGGTACCCCTCAGACGTTTTCCACAGAGTCACTTTCAGCCTGTTGCAGAGCTTACGCCATCTCAAGTGCTGCGCTTTGCACTTGCCTTTGGTGAACCTCGAAGGTCCCCCATCAGCCTAGGAATCAGTCAAGCACAGCAGCTCTTCAGAATAGATCTGATTAATGCCATATAGTACACTTAAAGACAACATGATCTCTGAGAAAGTGCTTATCATAAATTATTCCTAAAAGGTAGAATGGGTAACACCTCACCAGACTCTGCTTCCTCTACCTTCCATGCTCCCAGCACTGACCCAGCAGGATGTGCACCTTAAAGCACCCCATACACCCCTGCTGAGAACACGCCCCATGCACCCTCTGCTTCTTGCTTTGCCATCACTGGCAGGGTGCAGCAGAGCCCTATGCTATTTCAGACACTTGGACCTGCTAGTGGCATGTCCCAGCCCACACATGACACAGCGTGTCATATGACAGAGAAGACAGCAGCACGCTATCAGAATGGCAGAATTAAGGTAGTCCAGAACACAGGCTGATGCAGAAATAACCACACATTTTTTGTGGCAAACTGTTGGGATCTCCTCATAATTCTGGAAAATGGGTAATGCTACAGAAGCCAGAAAGCACTTGTGAAACCTTCACTCAGCTGCATGACAAACCCAGAAGGGCTAACTTTGCATTCCCAGTGTGGCTCTGCTCTGCCCCACACTTTCAGCACATTCCCTGCCTCCTCCTTTGCCCACATCCAAGCAGTGCTCTTGCCTCCTTTGGGACTTTTGCCAGGTTCAGTTTCCAGCCTTCAGGTGTGAAGACCCTGCAGCTGGTAGGAAGCTGAGACTAGCCAAAGGAACGAGGGGAAAGAAGGCAGGACTACACATTGTCCTCAAACATCTGCATAGTGGGATTGTGCCCTCATATTTTATTTGTATGTGTCCTCCTCACATCTTTTTAAAACAAGAATTGTTTGCTGGGCAATTCCAGCACCGTAACTTGCAGCAGTAACCACCATGATGACAATAAGATCATAGCCCTGCAGGTGTGCACACGTCTCTTATCTCCTCTTGTTTACTCCCCATGTGATGTGCGTTTGCACAGAGGCATGTAAGTTGGGCTCCCAGTGAAGCCAACTTAGTGGCTGGAGTGCCAGGAATTCATTCCTTTGTGCTGCTCTTCAGGTGCTCTCCTGCTGACCTGTGATTCCTCTTGAGGCTCTGGGCATCTATTGCTGACACCATCATCAAAACTAGTCTCACTGCCTCCTGCAGTTCAGCCACCCTCTAGGAGGTCCTCTGCTTGGGCACACCTTTGCAGGCAGCTCTGCTGCCTGTCCCTGCCCCAGGAGAAAGCTCAGGGCACTTATAGCAGCCTCTCCCTGCAGCAGCTCAGTCTGGGTGGAGGCATTGGCCACTGCTGGAGTAGATAGTGCAGACCCCCCACCCCGAGCTGCAGCCTTTGCCCTCAGATGAGTGCCCGCCTTTCTGCATTGAGGGTCAGGTAGGATGAGTGCCCTTGATCTGCGCAGATAGTCACAGAATGGTGCCTGGTTGATGGCAAGTCTCTCCACTCATCCACTCCAAAGCCACCTAGAAATCACTGGTAGATGTTTGAACTGAACAAATCCTAATGCAAAAGACCCACAGAATCAGAACCTACCACAAGCTGTACTTACCCTTCATCTCCCTGCAGCTAGATGTTCCTCCATACTAACTGCTCCCTGCTGATGCCAGGATGCCTGAGGGGTTACTGGCTTACAGACAACTTATCAAACACACTGCAAAATCACAGTGGATTAAGTCACTATAGTATTTCAGATTTCAGGACTCCTGCAATTCGATAACATTCAGAAGCCAATTATATCTACAGCAGAAGACAGGCATCAGGACAGTGATGAATGACTATTTAGGAAACATGTTCTTTTGGGAAAGCTCAAGTATATTGTTTCTTTAGCTTAAGAAACAGTTAACTCAGAAATACAGATTTTGATAACATCAGAGTCAATACTCTATCTTGGACTCCAATCGTTCTAATTTGTTACAGTTCGAAGTCTTTAATCACTTGGACACATATGAAGTCCTTATAAAAAAGATCTGTGGCTTTATATTGCGAGTTGCACCTTCTAGTTTTTATCAGAGTCATGCAAGCATTGCTTTCACTCTAAAAATTCGCAGTTATGATTTTTATTTTTTTGGTAGCTCTTTTTAACAGTGAGGTCTCTGATTCGTAAGTTACTGCTCATGGTTTGGACTATTAAAGCCAAGGGACTAATCATAGCACTGGACAGAAAACACAATTTTTTTCAGGTCACAAGAACCAGAGATTTTAAAAAATAAAAAGAAAGGTCTTCACAAAAAAAAAAAAAAAAGAAAGAAAGAAAAAGAAAAAAAAAGTGATTTTATTCAAGGAATCTGACAAAATTCAGTGAGACAGTGTCCTAGCTTTCTGTTATAAAACATCTGTCTCCCAAGACAGAGAACCAGCTCATGAAGTACAACTCCTCATGTTAGTATACAAACATTTCCCTTTCAGCTGAGAGGGACTTTGCCTTGATTCCTGCATTAAAAGCTGGCTTCAATGTTGTTTGAGAAGAGGGCAGTTGCTATTGCAGAGTTTAAAAATGCCAGTGTAGGTGACAACCTTCCGTGTATGTGCTTTTTGGAAACGCAGGGCGAGTTTATCAGAGCAAACAGAATTACAATCAAGTCAGGAAATCAATTTTGCTTCATTGTACTGCATTAAGATGTGTCAAAAAAGGAACAAGAAAAGTTTTCACTATAGAGTTATTTCTGCCAAAATGCACACTGTATGGGCCAACACAGATAAACCATTGTGAAAAGAGGTTTACCTTAAAAAAATAGACAAACGAGGTATCACAAGTCCACACCAGCCACACAATGTCTTTGACAGGAAAGAAAAGAAACATTATTGGGCTAATTAACTAACCCAGCTCTCCACCCTGGAAAAGCTCTGCACACAGCTTCAAAGCCTCTCCAGTGAGACTGAGTGATATCTTCAGAACAAAAATTATATCCCCAGCACAAAAAATGATATCCCAGAAGATCTGAAGGGCCCTGAAACACTAAGCGAGCTGTTTTTCAGAGTACAGGAACTCATGGCTTGTCCAGTGTTCAATCTACACAACACTGCTGCTTTTTAAGAGAACATTTTGTGAATTGTCCTTGGTATGATGTGGGGGTTTTGTTCCTGGTTTTCTTTTTAAGCCTTAATGCAAATAGCTTCCGTGGTATTTGTACAGACTGTCATCTGTATGGGACAAGAGCGGTTGACTGCAGAAATCTATCTAGCCCAAAAAAAACAGGACAAAAAATAACCCAGCCTTCCTCCCCCTTCCCAGCCTAAAGGGGGCTTACAAGAAATCTGGAGATGGACTTTTTGTAAGAGTATTGACAGGACAAGGGTGAATGGCTTTAAATCAGAAGAGGTTAAATTTAGATTAGATAATTAGGAATAAATTCTTCACTGTGGAGGTCGTGAGGCTCTGGCACAGGTTGCCCAGAGAAGCTGCAGCTGCCCCATCCCTGGCAGCATTGAAGGCCAGGCCGGACAGTGCTTTGAGCGACCTGGTCTAGTGGAAGGTGTTTCTGCCCATGGCACAGGGTTGGCACTGGCTGATCTTTAAGGTCCCTTCCAATCCAAACCATTCTGTGATCCTACGACGAAAACCTAGGGGAAGGAAGGAAGGAAAAGCGACCCATCTCACCTTCCCAGGATAAGATGGTTTATTTTTCACCTTTAGCAACTAACACACAAAGTAAAAATAAAGTATCCCCCTTGGAAAAGATCCCACGGCCCATCACAGCAAGAAGGCAGTTCGTTGAACAGCAGCACTACCTGTAAAATCCTACCAGAGCAGCAACGGATTTACACCAGGGAGCAAGGTTTGCACCAAGATGAACAATAACCACAGCATATTGGCACATGCAGGCAGAACTTAACGAGCACAGACAAAACCATGCAACAACTGTCTGCCTGATGGCACCCTGTAACTCTACAAGCTCCTTCTTCAAAAAATACCCATGAAAGTGGAACAAGAAAGAATCCCCAGACTTCAGAGTTACTCCTCATCTCAAATGCTTCATCAGATATTTCAGTCTATTTTTTTTTTTTTTCTATCAGATTTGCTGCCTTCTGATATTCTCTTCTGAATTTAAATGGCCATGCTGCATTGGACAGATATCAACTTACTTAGTATTCCACCCTTTGCTCTTATCAGTTTGACAGGATCTCCCCTATATTAAAATTTTAGTGTACATAATTCTCTTGCATGTAAAGGCTTCTTAAACACTTTAATAAATCCTGTTAAGTTCATTTATTTTTTGGAAGATGATAACCTTGGAATAGACTTCTATGAAACTGGAAAAACTGCCAAGTGAAACACTGCCAAGATAACTGTGTAACTAGGTTAAACCTGAATTATTATTACTGTTATTTACATTAAGGAGTATCACTATAATACCTTCTAAAAATGGATTTGATATCTAACAGTGAGCTGTGCTGATTTCTCAGTTTGCTAAATATAACAAAGAGTTTTAAGAACATTCATATTAAACTCAAGATACCACATTTACACTTAAACAAGCTAGCAGACAAATACTTTTCTCCTTATAAGGTCAAAGCTACACATCTTACTGTTCCACTCTCCTGATTCGGTCATTGATCAATTGAGAAATAATGGCACAGCACTGGATAAGGCTAGCAGTCCCAAGGTAAGACTGATTTTCCTGGGTAGAAATGAAATTTTCTTGTTGCCTTGAGTTGCCCAGCTATTTCCTAAACACACAAAAGTGTTCCAACTTTCTCATGTAGCCTTCATTCATGAAAAACTCTTTTTTAAAGGTTCTGGTTAACGGAGAGTATAAGTGAAAACAATGTATTGTCTTGAAAGGCACGAGTCTGTGTCACTAAATGAATTAACTGATGAGCTCTCACATAGCAGTCTTCAATCTTGTTAAAGACCAATAAAAACTGCAGACTAGCAGTGCAAGAAAGAGAAAAAAACATTAAAAGGCTGTTATACAAAGCCCACCTCGCTACACATGGGACCAGGAAAATATACTGATTTTGCACCAGCAATATCAAACACTTTCCCCTGTAGGGTACACAATGTGGATCTGCGCCATTGCATCCCAGCTCTTCTACCAGTCTTAGGTGGTGTATCAAGTAAAACAAACCAGACAAGCTCGAAGACTACTCTGCTCTTCTGGCAGAGCTGACCTACATTGTGTAGTGTCACACATTACAGGAAGGATAAGGAAGAACGAGTTCTGTCTTCATTGTTTCATGTCACTGCAGGGCGTTTGGTGACAGCAAACTCTTTTACACCCATGGGATTGCTGACCCTTTGATGAGCCCAAGAGGTGTGCACATGCAAACACACATACACATACACATTGAGAACAAGTGTGTCTTTTGTGTCTTGGTTTTTCTTTTTGTTTTACTCACAATGCTATTTAGCTGCAGTAATTTCAAGACAAGCAACCTCATCATTTCATCCTGCGTGCTCTCTGAGAATAAAGCTTTCTGGACAGGGATTTGAGCAGCTGCTGCTTAGCAGAGAATAAAATTCACACTGCTGAAGGGGGACAAGAAAGGGGGCAACAAACATTTGTTTAAAATTTGGCAGGAGCATCCTAATTAGATGAATTATTGGATGGATCATCAGCACTGCTCCCCAAAGCGCCATAGGACAGGAGAGCCCTTGGAGGACATGCTGATTTAAGACGGCAAAAACAATCCCAAAGAGCACCATCACTGAATGCAGAACACTAAAGGCTCGTTTGTGTCTCAAAAATCGCACTTCCCACACAGCACCACTGCTCACTTGCCATGTATATAAAGGTTGTAACAGTTAATCATTTAGACAGGAATAAATATTTATTCAGGGACTACCTTAACGTTGAATGTTATTTCCTCCATGACGTAAACTCGTTCAGGAAATGCTTTAGCCACCTCCTCCACGCTGTTAAAATACTGCACTGGCTCCTTAATATCTCGGTCTTGTTCCAGCAGCTTAAACTGCCCTGAAAACAGATGATAAACAGAAGAGTTGTAAGACATTTATATTGGACAACTGTCACTGTGGCAACTGCTGGCTCAACTTCTTCACCATTCTGCCCAGTCAATTTTTCCAGTTAGTAGCAGCCAAACCAGAAGATGGAAGATTGCAGACAGTCTCCTAAACTTGTCATGAAAGGCACCCCAATTCACCAGGTCAGAATGAAAAGCATGTGTGGGAGCTGAAGTTCAGTTAAAAAAGATCCTTTTATCACATGCTCTCTAGAAATAGTAAATAACTATGGAGGCATTTTTGTGTACTTAATTCAGTGTATTAGTATTTGTACAGACAGCAGTTTCTGGCCCTTACTATTACAAGTTTTACAGAAAGAAAACACTCATTACTATATAGCCCCGAAACAATAAACAGAAGGTTTTGGCTTTGTTTTTAGCATCACCAAGCAGCTATTAAAAAATGCGAGGCTAAAACCCTTTTCCTCCTAGGCTTCCCCAAGAGTGGAATAGCATTTAATTTTCCTTAACCATAAACTAAGTCATTTGAGAACTTCAGCTAACATAAGAAATTAAAGCACACACATTTAAAACCCTTTTGAAGGTGGTCACCTTCAGAAGAGCATTAGAAAGAAGTGTTTCTTCCTGACTCTATCTCCTCCCAGCATGAAAGCCTATGTTTCCTATGCCTTGCACAAGGTAAGAACTAACACGGAGGCAGCTGCCCCAGGCAGACCTGCCAAGGACAGCCAAGCACATCAACTGCTCCTGTGCACTATGAATGCAAAGTTTAAAAGCTTTCTTTTACAAATACAGTGATAGATGGACACATTTGCTGCTTGTATGACTTAAAATGTGTGGAGCGATCTCCCCAGATTTAGAAACATTGTAAGTTAAAGGCTGGTCTCAGCAAAAGGCCAGCACAGCAGGATTCGATGTAAGAAACAACTGCAGAAAATGGGAAAAAGGCTGAGTAAAATCAATGATTAGTGGTTCTCCTGTAAATCATATTTTAAAATTAGCAATGCATGCAGCCACTGGATTCTTGTTCCCAAACAGTGCTCAGCTTCATTAAAACACATGCAGTACATCAGGATGTCAGCCACCTACAGAAATATTTTCTCACTCCTTCAGCATTTTTGTGCACAACACCCTGCTGCCCCTATACATCCCATTAGCCTTGAGACATTTGTGACATATTTGGGGAATTCACCCACACTGAACTACTTCAGGCCACCTGGCAGCAGAGGAGGAAATGAATGCAAGCTCAGCAAGCCCTGATGCCCCATGGGAAAGACTTGTCCTGCCACCCTTCCAGGTGAGCGCACACACTTGTACACATATGCACACACCAAGAGAGGTGGAGAACAAGAGGCTCAGCTCCTCCACCTAACCACAGCATCTGCTGACAGAGGCACAACCTTTTAATCAGTATGCTCTAGTACTGTGGTTGTAAGCCTAAATACCAGCCTCCAAGACTGAAGACTTCCTTTTATTCCCTTCCATACATTTTGTCTTTCTAAAGTGACCACAGTAACTTTGAAGTATTAACACCAGAGCAAATAAAGATGCTGGTATTTCCCACTGCAAGACTGCATTTTGCAAATGTTTAGCAACCTTCACCACATTTCAAAAATCAGTTGCCTTAGAGTTTTCCTACCTTTGTATCTGCTTCAAGACATGCTATTACTTGAAGCTTAGCCAAGACAATTCATGCACTTTGAAGACCAACACTGAGACAGAAGTAGCAGCACCTCTGTCTGACCTGCTGAGGCCATTCCTGCAGTATGTTACAGCAATGGAGTTGACTACAGGATGGCGTCTCCAGCTTTCTGCTTTCAACAGGAGTAAATAGCAGCCACATAAAGAGGACTTTAAGCACAATTAGCAATACCAGCCAGAGCCTCCACACCTTTATGAGGAACTCATGGCTCAAAGATGTCCAGAGCAGGAAAGAGGTATCTTTGGGCTTAGTAGCTCCAGAGGTTCTTCTTCCTTGTACATTTACTTAATTGCTTACTGAATGTAACTGAAATTCTCCTGTATACATACTCTCGATCTTGAAAAAATCTAGCAACTTCTTCCACAGACTTTACATTACCTACAGGATTCAGAGTAGAAATCGTAGGAGTGACAAAGCTACACCTAGCAGACACTGTGGGTAGCAGCAGGAAACCCAACAATAGGCAAGCATTTGGAAAAATGCTTCACATACTCAACAGAAACATTTCAGCATCCTAAAGTTGAATTCTTCAGCCTGTCCACTCTGAGCCTTTTTGGTACAATGAAATAAGAGGGACCAGGCAGTGGCACCTCACCTCTGGGCACAGGGAATCATGAAGGTGCTCAGTTAGCTGACACTGGAAAGCATGTTGCGATTGATGCCTGAGGCACACACAAGGAATGAGGAGGGGAGAACTATGCTTTTTAATCCCCATCCCACCATGCAGACCATGTAAGTCCTGGTTTCAGGATTTCCCCATCAGCCACAGCCTAGCCAAGAGGATGCATTCCTCAGCTTCACTGGTCCTTTCCCGTGCAGGCATCCCACTTTCCTGCAAAGGAAATTCAGGAGTGGAGGGGAGCCGAGTGAAGTCAGACCTCCTCCTACGTAAAGTCAGGATGTGCCAAGACACCACGAAGCAGCGGGGATTGAGCTGCACCAGAGAGCATCTGACAGCACATTAAAACTACTACTCTGTAGTGCGGAGGCAATGACTTGTGTTTCACAGATAATCACTAAGGGCAAGATGTCCTTAAATTTTACAGAAGTTGTCACACACTGTTCGTTCACCATGGGCTGACCTGAGGTTGTTGCTCTCTCAATTGCTCTCCTCTTCGACTACTGACACAGCCACCTGGGTGCAGCCCTAACTGATTGCCCAGTTTGGGATCCAGCAGTCTGATTTGCAGGATTCCCAGCTGTGGCTTACTATTTAAGGCCAGCTGTGATTACAATTTATAATGGCATTTCATACTCTCAGTTCCCCGAAGAAAAAAACCTCAAACCACAGCAAGTTTGAGTCACGTCAGACAGACCTAAGTCCAGTGGAGTTACTTTTGATTTAACACTCTCCCCTATGTACAGAATGGAGTTGAATAGGGTACTGCATGGAAGCTACATAGGGGGTTTTTTGAAACTGTGAGTTACTGCAGTGGTAAAATTTCACCAGTTCAGAAAGAAACTGAGAACTCTCCCTCCAGAGCAGAAATTGAGTTGGGCACTGTAACAAAGCATGAATTCACATGAACGGGGAAGGAAAACAACATACTGAATAATATCACATTATACGGATAATACTCATCCAGCACTTTGAATGAGACAGTGGTCTTTAATTCTAGGCTCTCTAGTTACCCTGTTTAGAAGCATACTACTATTTTACTATGACTGTTATGTCTTTAACAACAGAAAGTCCAGTCTGGTGGCAAGAAAAGGCCAGTTATCCATTACAACCCAAACCTCTACAAAAAAGTCCCACATTCCTCAGCACCAAACACATGCTTTAGGCTGTGTCTATAGGGAGCAGGGTCTGCTATCTATTGTAGAATTACTCATGTTCTTGTAAAAACAATTAATAAATCAGCTGGAGCTTTGCTTCGGTACAAAGACATGCTCAGAACCATCTATGTCGCTATCTGTGCCATCCTCCCCTTTCTTCAGCCGAGCTGCGCAAACACAAAGCTGTCTGTGCCTTCACTGCTAATAAGCAGCAGTTCATGAGGAGGTTGACTACAGAGGAGTACACACAGATCCCAAAGCATATAATAGAAGGGCAGCATTAATCTCCTCCTGTTATGAAATCAAGAAGTATGCTGCGCATGGAAGCTGTCAGGACAAGATGTTAAAATACCTCTCCTTTGGAAAACATGGCTTGTAACTCGACATATTCTATAGACTTTTAAAAAGAATTATTTCCTCATTGAAAAAGGCAGACTTTTGTATTGGAAGGAGAGAAAGAGGAGCTGAAGAGGGGCCTGCAATACACATTTGAGCCAGATGTCAAGTAACTAACTAATAGGGAGGAAGGAGACAATTTCTTATTATGTTTCTCCCCAGTCTCTGTTCAAGCTGTCATAAAAAAAACCCAGCATGGCTGAAATAAAAGTTAAATAGACATAAATCTGGCTTGACTGCAAGCTAAAGTGGGATTTTATTACACTTTGCAAGAGGTATGATTTCATCGTGAGACTTTACAAAACTGGCAGCAAGCTAAACAAGTCATAAGGCAATTTAACTACGTGTTAATTGAGAATTTAACAAAAATTTAAAGAAAATGTAAAGCTAAAACTATACTTCTATCGAAGTTCACCCTCCTCTCTTACTGGCACAAAAAGAAAAATGAAATGTTGCCCCACTAAATCAGCGCAGGTTCAGAAAGATCAAAAATCTGTAATACCTACACGGTCCACTGGGCAGGTGTAGTTACTCCCTTGCAACCAAGTACAAGGGAGTGATGAACAAGCTCTATATCTCTTTATCTTTCAGTCTGGCCTCTGGCAGGCACAGTATTGGAACAGTTTCAATCTAGTATATATTATCTCTGCAGATTATGAATTCTTATTTCTCTATGAACGTACTTACAGCAAATACAGTAAATCCAGTATTGCTGGAAATGAATCCAGAAAGATAAAAAGGCAGGGAAAGACCTACACCAGGGCTTATCTTCCAGTTTATAGAGACATTTATTAAAACTTGGTAGTAGCAGCAAGATCAGTCCATCTTCCTTCTAGCCAGAAGCTGGCCCTGCAATATCTGCAAGCAGGGACATTAACCAGTTCTTTCTGTCAAAGCCTTCAGGTTGCTTCTGCTGCCTCCACTGCTTAGGTTCTTGCAAGCTTATGTATGTTCGCAACTCTAACCACCTCACACAGGTTATTTCTGTAATGTAAGACCCCCTGGGTTTTGCAGCGATTTACCCCTTACCACCAAACAGTCCAGCCATTTCCAACAGTCCAATGAATGCTTCCAAGACAGACATATTCATTTTGTACTGCACCCGTCCTGCACTTAGGCCAAGGGAATCCTTACCGATAAAAGCACATATATGCTTATATATCAAACAGAAAAGATGAAACAAAAATTCTGTAAAAGAAAAAAGTAGCTGCATGTCATCAGTAGGAGACATGGAAGGTGACCAAAACATCTGCACAACAGTGCATCTGGTACCTGTCAAATAATTCTCCAAGGAGGCAGGAGTTGTATTGCCTTTCAGCAGCTTTGATTATTTAATAAGTCTCACATCTCTCTATGCAAGACTGTATGCAAAGCCCAGCACTTCTCAAGAATGTGCAGATGGCACAACAGGGTAGCAAAAGTACTGCAGAGGTTTATGTTTCATATTATTTGTTGAATGTTGACTGCATTTCAATGTTTCAAAGAACAGCAGAGCTAACTGAAAAAGAAAAAGCTCTCTACCTGCCAGAATAACACTGCTTTGGAAAAAGACAAGTTTTTGTCTACACTTTTCAGCATTCCTGTGTGCCAAGCTGATAAGAAATAACTTTGTTTTCCTCCCCAAAAAAGGCAGAGTTGAAAAGCATAAGCCTAAAGCATAAATAAGACGTAATAATGAAGAGCACAGAGGTGGCTTGTTGTATATCAGAAAAATGGGGTTGAATGAACTGGAAAGTAGAGTTCATCATGCCCAGCTCTTCCACGGACCTGTGCAGTCTTCAGCTGACTGTGTACACAACTGCCCTCAATACCTGATTATAGAAATGAATTTGTCTCAGTGTGGGGCAATGGAAGGAAACCTCAGTTTATGGTCTCACTTATCACCCCATCAACTAGATCATACAGTAGAGCTATTTCACCCCTACCTAATCCTTAGAAAAGACAGCCGGTCCAGAGAGAGCATGGCAAACCAAAGACTCTAAAATAACAGACTAAGATGCGATCCTAACACGCTCACCAACATGTATTTTTGAAAAAAAGAACCCAGGTTTTTTATTTAAATTGACACTTGCCAATATGTCTTTGCATAGAACCTACATGCGGGATTTTGTTGTTGCAGGAAGTGCTGTCATAGTAGTGGCTGTAGCTGTCCTGAAAAAAGTTAGAATAAAAAAGAATCCATCACATCTTGGACACAGCTAATAAATGACTGGAAACAAGGTGTAAAGTTAATATTCCAGCTGTTTGGGGGACCTATCACTAAGTAAGTGTGAAAAGGTTTGGTAGACATGCAGAAATAATGATGAGTGGGAAATAAATGCCTTGATTCACTTTTGTCATCTTCCAGCTTGATGAAACTTAAGTGTTTGTTCCCAGCTCTTCAGAAGACAGAAGAGTGCCTGCATGCTCAGGTCCTCTGCAGTTGCCGGGCCTCCATGGCACAGGGGACAGTACAGGGGGAAAAAAGACTCATCGCAGTTATAAATGTAATTACAGAACCATTTTTAGCAGCAGGAACAGACAGTAGTCTGCAAATGAACTAGTGCAGACAGGTTTCCAGCTCTACTGTCCATAGAGAGGACACTTGCTCTGTCACCTCAGGAGTTCTTGTTGAAGGAGCTACTGGTTTCACCTCAGGTTGGGACTCAGCAGCAAACTAACGTGGGTGCAGTGCTATAAGCTCATCCCCGCACTCAAATAAAGAGTAAGACAACCTAGCAGTACAAGTTCATCCTTATCTGCCACACTGGTGTCTTCTAAGAGCATTGTGAAAAAAAGGTTTGGGGGGCAGAAAGGGAAGTGTTATTCATAGGAATTTCGGTGTTTATTTTTATATTGTACTCTACTGAAAGAATATAGGAAATAATAAAAGGGTAGAGAACACAGCAGGAAAATACACAACAAAAGTCTGAGGTACACAGCTTCCAAAGGATAATGACTGGGTCACAAACCAGAAAAGCTACAACTGAATCTTATTATTGTAATCACCATGAAATAGCTATTAAACAGACTTTGAAATACGGCTTCAGGTTTTGAAGAGCTGCCTGTCAGTACTTCTTGAGGGGAGGGAAAGGGGTGAAGTGGACCTCTTGTGTCCCCACTGTACCCAATCTTCTGGAAATTTTAGGAATGTATTAAAAAAAACCCAACAGATGAAGCATGAACTAGCAACATATCTAAGTAAACATAATACAAGTAGAATTCATCAAGTGTACTGGAGCTAAACTTATGGCACTGCAGAACAGAGGGCAAGGCACAAAGGCACATTCAGTCAGTAGAGATTGTGCAACATTTCATGGGGAGGGAGCCCTTCAGAATGAATAGTTTTACTTCTCGGAAGTATTATGAAGATTTTGAAGCCTCAAATGTCTTTATTACTCTCTGCGCTATGTCTGCAGTACAAATACTCATTCAACCAAGAGAGAATGAGTCAGGCATCACAACCTGGTGAGACATGTTTAAGCAGAGCACCAGCATGCTGACACGTCACCTGTGCATACGCATAGGCACCATTCAGGAGATCAAGGAAGGGAATCCAACCAAGTTTCCCACACAGCAATGCAATGCTTGCTAATCAAAACCTCTAATCCTATGCTGGCAGAGCAAAGGGGATGGTACAGACTAGCGTTCTCTTTTCTCTTATCTTCCTTTTGACTCTTAAGTTGCAGAGCAGAAAAAAAAAATTCAATTGTGTTGGCAGCATAACAAAGAAAAATCAGTTCAAACTGTGACTGATGATAGCTTAAAGCAGATTTAACTTACATATATTGCATGAGAGGGAATTTTGGGTTACAGATGATGTAAAAAGACAGACAGGGAAAACAAGCCCAACCTCTAACCTTTGTTTCATAAGTTATTATCATCACAAATACAAGATTACCACAATGAAATGTTCCATTTTACAAGGTCACATGTTTGAGTGTCTGGACAGTAATTTAACTAGATTTAACTTACTCACTGGGTTATCATTGATCTAACTTGTAATTAACACCATTCTATTCCTTTCCCATGTGCTGCCAACAGACACCAAGAACATTCCATAGGCGGCATGTTAGTTCACATGCTTAAGTGACCACGCAGAGGACTGATGACTACTGCACTGTCTGACTTCCCTAATTACTATTAACAAAAGTTGTTGCTAGGTTCCTGTTGAATAGTAAGAGTACAAAGACATGCACATGAAGATGGCATGCTCTCCTGGTGAGTATCAAAGCTTATCCAGATTGCAGCACAAAAAGTCATCAAGAGAACGAGCCCAACTAAGCCAACCCAAAGCCTGCATACAACAGTGTTGAGATAACTATGTTAAACAGCAGCTGCCCAACAACAAAAGCTTATCCTTATGCGACTCCTAGCACTGTTCCCTTGGTACTCACTTAGTGGATACCCACTCAGACCTCAGTTAATGAAAATAGTTAAGTCACTGAAAGCTTACAGATCTGACCTACTACATCAGCATCCAGGATCCTTATGAGAACATCTGCTGGAATTTCTTGCCAACAAAAAGAAATATTTGATAAGATGGTAAAGCCAACTTATCCCACACTTAACAGGAGCCTTTAGCAGAAACTGCTGTCCTCTATATGAACAGCTGGAAGAGAAAATGAGGTAGAATCAAAGGTGAAAAAGTACATGGTTACTGTTCTTATTGTATTTTGAATCTCTTGTTTTTACTGTTTCATTTATACATTAACACTGATTCAGGGCTAAAAATGAATCTTAAAGAGTAGAGACCCAGCCTAGGTACATCAATGCAAAATGAACATCAAACCTTCAGCTGGATGGCAGACAAGTCTAACAGCATCTTACATTGTTCTGCCCAAGTTAGATTTTCCTATTTTAGTGAAAGAGATCACAGCCATTTAAAATTAAGAAGCAGCACAGACTTAATCTGCCTTTAGATCTATTCTTAACTAGGTGATCTCCTCCCAGGTCATCAGTATACACTCATCCCAAGACATACATATATTAAAAGGACAGGGTTGTTTACAACAGATTAACATCTAATTAAAGCACAAAGTTGAGATGAGAGTAACAGAATAAACTCCTGGTTAGCATTTGAAATTAATATTTCTAGTTTCAAGCACACTCAAACAAACTCTATTAGAATACCTGTTAAAGGTTAGCCAAGCATGCTAGGATTTTTAATATCATAGCTGCATCAAAAAATTCTGCCTTTACACCATGGATTCCCTCACCTCATTGACGCTGATTTCAGTAGAATTATGAATGTGTAAGACTTCCTCTTTAATGCAGAAAGAGCAAAATCCTTCTTATTTTTAATCAAAACAAAATTTCTAATCATTAGTTTGAAGAGCACACAATAAAACAAATTTGTTCTGTTTAGGCTGACATCACTACTGCAATGGTGCAGTTGCGGTTCATCATCTGTGTGACTCCAAGTACTGAATGAGTACAGAAACCAAACTCCATCCTTGGTCATAACACGGATTGCAGAGGTTCTAACCACAAGTAACTTGCGGATTTACAGCAGACATAGATTTTTTGATTTGGTAGCCACCTCTTAAAAAACGAATTTGACAGAAGTGACTTTTCCAAACAACTTCATACACATTCTTCTATTTCTTGGCAAGTTGAAGCTTTTGCAACTGCTGAGTTTAATCATTAACTTTGCCTTACTGAATTTATTTATTTTGCAAAAGCTTCAAAGTCCACACTTACACCGAAACTTAAGATCTTAGTATTTCTGCCAGGGTGCAAAGACACTTTCTTCAATCATAAACCCTTTAGGCTTTCTGTTCTTTTGCTGACAGATCTTTATTCCTCCTGCTACTCCACATGAGTATCCCCGTTTCTACGGCTTGACCTTAGCACCATTCATTGCTTTCTCACTTGCTGAGCAGCCTTTTGTGCCTTTCAGGTTCTGACCCTGTCCCATGCCTGTTCCTGGCATGAGTGTAGGACGGTGTGTAGTGAAATATTCCACTCCAGAAGGACAGTTATGTCAATAGCAGTGCCTCTGGCAGGCACTTGCACTGCAATAAACAAAGCCAAAGAAAAAGTGCATTCATGGAACAGAAATCTTGAAAATGTACACAGATCAATTCTGCATAAAAAGTGGTTTTGTTTCCTGTTCAGGAACAGGTTTTTTAATTTACTGAATGGGAGGAGTTGTAAAAACCAGGAACAATGACTGAGTCAGCAGCTCAGTCAGTTCTTGGTAGCTTACAGGGCTTTATATGAGACAGAATAAATGTATTTCGCTCAGACTGAGATATTTTTATCAATGTGGAGAGAGACTTCAGTGCCTGGGCTTGGCTTGGTATCCTGAAAGACCGTCTGTACATTATAGAGCAGCTTATTGTTTCAAAGCTCATATCTCATTTGCTTGGTGAATATACATGTGGTTTACAAGCTCTAGCAGAGTCTGTATTTTTTCCCTCCTCCTCCCTCCCTCAACTTAAACCTACTGAAGTATGGCATTCAATTTACTGGAGAACCCGTCACTTAGTTTCCAACATTTGTATATCACCAATGGAAAGGAGGGATTACTGTTCTTCCATGTGATTAAAAGACAATTTTCTTGGGAAAGGTACTATCACTTTGTGTTGTCAATGCCCACTGATGACTGTAGCTTAGTTTATGCATTTACAAAGTGTTTAAATTAGGAAGGAATTCAATTTATTATATCTCTGACCACTGGTAATCATGAGCAAGTTCTGGAAAACAAGTTCACTTTACTCCTAGAACAAACTGGACAACATACTAAAAGCCAAAATGAAGCCCATTTCCAAAGAAACTCCTTAATTACACAATAGATCTGGTTTATTCAGCTAAGGTCTCCTGTCAAGGAGAGCATTCAGTGTTAAGTACGTTTATGCTACAGCTAAAATTATATTGAAGAGAATTTAAAACAAGTGCAGAGCCAAGATAATACATGACCTGAAAATCACCTTAATGAAATACACGTAGTAGCTTATGCTCTAGAAATTGTCATCCATAATGCTGAATATATATCAAGCATGTAAAGTAACTTGCAGCAAGCAAACATTTCTAATGTTTTCTGGTTTAGGATCAGCAGCCACATTTATATCATTGCCTCAGTTGAAAAGCAGAAGGTGTTTTGATACCCGTATTCTCCATGAGGTAAGCCATTTCTTCACTCACTCTGTATGAATGCAACAGAGTTCCTGTCAGAATCATTTGTCTGGTTTTCAGTACAAGAGGACATTGATTCAGTGTTGTGCAATTTATCTACGAGGCAGACAAAGCTCTCGATAACAGTTCAAGATGAATGAAGGCGGCTTTTAAGAATGAGTACTTTGGCATATGTTCACAGCATGTGCTACAGTATCATCAAAAAAAAGGAAGGAAAAAGAAAGGAAAAGAGATGAGCTGAAATGAGGTGAATAGAGACGGTCGGTAAGAGCACACTGCTTCAGCACTGCCACTTCATTTACTTTTCACTGCTATTCAAAAAAGCAACAAAGATGATAAATCCAAAATGCAGATCTAAGCAAGATACACATCTGCCTTAGTTCTCCTGAACACATTCCATCGCACATATTTTGTTTCATTATCTTAAATAAGGTGGGTGCCATCTAAACCCCTCTGTGGCAGTTCAAATTAATACAGCTGAACCTAAAAGGTATAAAGAAACAGAAAGCCCAGCCAATTTTTCCCTCTTGCAAGATGTCTGCCAGCTTGCTAAGAGCCAAATGAAACAGTTAGTAGAGGCAGTGCCTAGGCTAAGACAGCTCAACAGAAAATAACAGACTACACAAGGGGCGGTTTAATTTCCAAAGTGTTTTCAGAAGACCACTTATGGGGCTTTGTTTTTTCCATGTAAATGATAATTTATGATTTAAAGAGTTGTACTGTGCCTTGCTAATGCTTTCTGAAATGGTACTGAATATTTTATCCTATATGTGTTTCTAGTGAAACCTTCTCGTTAATATCGGTTCAGGGCATCTCCGGTTGAAAGCCATTTTTGCACCAATTCCATTTTGTAGCCTTTCAGAGAAAGGGCTGTGAAGTGGTAATTATGAGAGTGGCTCGCCGCCTATTTGTCTTTGAATGCACACGGATTTCCCCAGCTGCTAGATTATCATGAAATATATTATTATATACTGATTTCTAAGTACACAAGCTAATATTAGCAGCTGCAAATGCTCCAGAGAAATTCTGTGCTTCAAATTTCTGTGAAAGAACTTCAGTTTTAAAACAAGGTCATCTTAAATCTACCTCTGGTATTAAAAGAAGTACTATTCATATTTTAGGTTCAAAAAAAAAAATAATTGTTCTTTGAATAATGAAACTAGATCAATACTGGGCAGGTTTGTGTTAGCATACTGATTTAAGGTTGTGGAGATGCCATGGATGGAAAAAGGATATGAGGATAGGGTTTCAGACATTTAGAATTGGTTACTGTAGATATTTAGAGACAGGCTGCAGCTTAGAGACAAGAAAAACTGGGACATCCCAAGCTAAAAGCAACTTGAACCCAAAAGCAGTCAGCAGATCAGCCTTTGCTAGAGTTACCACAAAGCACTGAGCAAGTTTTCCCAGCAGCTTCACGTTCCTTTCAGGAAAAGGATTATTTTCAGTTAAGATGTCTGAACATAGGGACCAGAAAGGCAAAGACACCGTTAAGAAAACCAACCTTTAAACCAACACAAATTGTGCTCCTTGAAGTAGCAGTTCGCTAAAAACAAGTCCTTTCCTTCCTTTTCCAACTGCACTACTGCGTACCCATACAGAGCAAAACCCAGCAGCATACATGGCCTCCCACACAGCAAGCCTCCACACACACAGAAGCAGTCATTGTCCTGCCGATGATCACCTGGAGAAGGGTCACCTCCTCCCAGAGATGCACCTCAACACTTCTCCTGTCCCTTCAGTCTGCCACCTCCTCCTACCATGCTGAGTTGCCTTGAGGGGACAGAGTATCTATCCCACCAACCCCCTGCCATTGAAAGTGACAGTCTACCATGCATAAACTTGGCCAGCAGTAGAGGCTGCGTTCATAGAAAGTAGCCTGGCTTACTCTGACTGGACATATGGCACCACAGTTAACAGGCTTATACCCACACCATTTCAATGCCTGCTTACCTAAATTAGTACAAAAGATGTTTAGTTAAAACACTGGAAAGACTGTGACCAGCTAAGCCAAGCCAGATACAATCTGGTTCACAATCTTTGGTGTTTTACCTGCTGGGTTCTCTCTGACTGAGGGATGTCAAAATGGGCATTTCCAGGATCCTCATCATTTTTCCCTGCAATCACTCTGCTTGCTTTAAGCATAACATGCAGGCGTCCCCAGCCACTCTTCCTTCTGAATTGCCCAAGTGGCTGGAAGTCTTAACACCTACAACACTTACTTCACATCTTACCTTCACCAAACGCTAGTGTTGCACTCCTGCATGCTGCCTGCTTGCTCATGGCTGACCAGGCAGCTCAGGTACCAGCTCTGGGAAGACTCAGTTAAGCAAACTCTCAGAAAGCTGTATGCCAGCTGACCCAAGATTTTTCTTGGACAGAAGTCAGAAAACCGTCCTGCACACTTTCCATCTGATACACATTAAATAAGCCTTATGATAGCCAAGCACAACAAAGTGACAAACGCCTGCAGTATGATAAAAAGGTGGCTATATTTCATTTTCCACAGTAGAGAAAATGAGTGGTATATCCAAACAGAATGAAGCCATGTAAGTGTCACGAACACTATCATGCACATCTGCTTCCCTGAACCAGCATGCCTGACAGCAGTAAGGTGGATACAGCAAGTGCTGGGTTTCGTCCTCAGCAGTGCAGGACATCTTCCAGGGACTCCTGGCAGGCAGACATAGAACAACTGAATGGTTTGGGTTGCAAGGGACCTTAAGGCTCATCCAGTTCCCTCTGCCATGGGCAGAGACACCTTTCACTAAACCAGATTACTCAATGCCCCATCCAACCTGGCCTTGAACCCTGCCAGGGATGGGGCATCCACAACTTCTTTGGGCAACCTTTTCCAGTGTCTCAGCACCTTCATAAGCGAAGAATTTCTTCCTAATGTCCAATCTAAATCCAGTCTCTTTTAGCTTGTATCTATTCTTCCTTGTCCTATCACCACATGCTCTTGCTGCTATCAGTAAGGGCATGCCTTGGTTGCTGTCACATGCTGAGCTCCTGCTCCTTCCCCAGTACTGTTAAATGGGCAAGGCAGCACACACTGGGATCCTACACATCCACAGCGCTGTGTGGACAGACCCTACATGCCTCACTTCTAGGGTTTCTAGGGAAAGTCCAAGGCCATGGCAGACAGCTGATCTGGGAAGCTCGTGCACATACTCATGCAGAGCTGAAGGCTTAGCATCGCCCTTTATATTTTACTTGCTTCTTCCCTAGCAAACATCACGTGTGCCAATTTCTCCCTGCTTCCCTTTCTCCCTCACTCAGAATTATTTCCCCTCTGAAGGAAAAGTAAGCAAATGAAAATGTTAAAAATATCTTCTGTGGTTCTCTAGGAAGCAGTATAGCCAGAAATCAGTATGACCCAAATTTCATAGTAAATGTATGAAATGTAAAGAAACCTACACTACTTAAAATTAATTTTTTTCTTCTGCCACCGAGAAAAGCTTTAGAGCTAGTGTTGAGAGAAATTAAAGTTAAAAAGCATTCTTTCCAGAATAATAACAGAGGATGAGTTTATATAGCACAGCACTGTAATGATCAGTGAAAAAAAGGAAGGCTAATTAGTAAATAAATTGAGCCAGATACAAATCCTTCACAATAGAAGAGCTAAAGTATTAACAGCTTACATATACCAGAAATATTGAAAGCGCTCACTTAAGATCTTCGTGCGAGATTACAGCATGAAGCAGTATGGGCTAATGCAGGAATGCCAGACAATTTAATTATATTTTCTACTTAAAAATTAAACCATATGTATAGCTCATCAGATCAAGCTTTCTAATATGCTTCTGCTTTTGATATCCAACATCTGTCTGAAAATTAGACTTTAATTTCTCTTATGAAATCTGATTCCACCTCCATGGCCAAACTCAAGCAGCATTGATGGAAAGAAGTGATGGAAAAAGACCAAGTATTGGGTCATCTGACTCAGCCTTATAGCAGAGCTCAGCCTTTAAACAATAAAAATATTAGAATATGCCAACTCTTTCTTTATGTCACTGAGTGTACAGAATAGTTCAGTACACAGAAACTTGGTTAAACTCTTCTACTCCTTGCACAGATCTGGAGTTTTAGAGTTAGTTATTTCTTTTCTGCAGCAGCAGAACTACTCTGAGATACCTTCCCAGTGTCTTGATGCCCACATGCATATTCACTCAGTGACACCAGCTAGGGTTGGACCACCCTACATCCCAGTGAGCAACTTGAGTTCACGCTACCCCTCTTCTGTTCCATTTGAGCTAATGATTTGAATTCAGTCTCTCACATCCCTGATACAAAATTAATCTGCACAGTCAGAACTGTATATACATAAACACGAAAGTAAATGAAGTGCTCCAAATATAATCTTTGAGGTAGAGCAGCTGATTTTATACCCTTATGGTCAGGGAACTGTGAACGTGGGAAGCAAATTTCAGCCACTGCTTCAAATCCAGCAGGGCAGGAAATGCATGGCCATACTTATCTTATACATTATATGCTCTAGTTTTAAATCATCAGTTATTGCACGGTATAATTTCCTATTTCCATTGTGGATCCGAGAAGCCTTTCAATTAAAAAAAACACTCAACCTTCACACTGAACTCAACATGGTCCTGCAATAGTTCCAACAAGTCAGCATTCCCAAGGAAAAATGGTGGAGGTGAAAATTCATTCTGCCAACTCTAATTCCAAACCAGTATGAAGAGATGATTATGAATGTTCACTCATAACATTCACCCACACTTATACTAATAGCATGTATTTGACTACAAATTTCCTGGTGATGGAAATGCAATACAAAGCAACAGCAAAATGTCTTGCCCATGCTGCCATCAATTTAGCAGAAAAAAATTAACCTACATCCCTCTGGTTCAAGAAAAGTTTCATCAATACACATGAGACAGCAGGATCTAGAGCTGTGTATATGTTCTTTTAATGATTTCCAAGTAGCGTTTGCTTATTACATTAATTAAAATAGCAGCTCAATCCTTTCAGGGTCAACAGTTTTCTAAATATTAAACTGCTTTATTTTAGCTTCATCCATCACCAAGACTAGGAAATCATTCTTACACCAGAAGGGGGTTCCTTCTCACCAGGCAATTTACAGGATAATCCTAGATGCCGCAGTGTTTGAAGAAGCCAGCCAGCACAAGAGGTGCATTGTTAGAAGCCCCCTGCTTTGCAGGGGCACCCTGGCTCCCCTTAGGGCAAGGGTTCAAAGGCTTTATACAAAGCAATGGAAGGGGCAAGCTGCCATTCAGCCTTTGCCCTGCTTTTTCTCCTTGCCCAGAGTGCCAGAGCTGGTGCCTTGGAGACAGGTTTCAAGGACCAGGTCTCCACCTTGACTTTCTGCACTCTTGTGACTCGACAACAAGCTCTCCTGAAGGCTGGCGGCAGACAGAGGGCTGAGGTTGCGTTTCCTTCCCTGTCAGGACTAGTCACATAGAAGCAGAGACACAGGTAAGCTATTACACAAAAGGGAGTTTTGTTTATATTTGGCATCAGAACTGACACAGAGAATCAAAAGGAGGATCAGTACTGAAGATTCATTTGTATATCAAGAGGAAATCCAGAAGCCATTGAAATTGTTTACAGCAGGTTGAAAGAATAATACTAAGAATAAACACTGCATTGACAGATATCCAGATGGCATTTGTAGGCAAACCAACGCCTTTAGCCCAGCTAAGTTTCATTAACATTTACATATCATTTCAGGATTTTATTTCTAACATTTAAAAAACAGCAATTTATAAAGGTTTCAGACCAACTGCAGTCATCAGGCCGCCCTCTTCCCTCAGCTGCTTTGTGAATGAACTGAATTTACCCAGTGGAGCAAAAGGGCTCAAGCAACTGCTGCAGACGACACAGCGGGGAGTGCAGGAAAAGGTGTGATGCACGGGGGAACTAAAGGATGCTGCTTGTACATCCAAAGGCCTTCTCTGTTATACGGTTTCACAGAGTTCCTGCAGTTAATCACAGCCAAGAACAGGCAACCCAGAAGTTTGAAAAAGGCAACACACAAAATGATAGGTGAAGGCAGTTTCATCATCTTGTATCCAAACACTTAATTCTTCCTACACAGATTCACTTGGCAACTTCTACTGTCATTTGAAATCCCTGTGTCTAGGATGATGATGGCAAAGCACAGTATGGATGATGTTTGCCTACTGGATATTACAGCAAGTCAGAAGTGAAGTGTCAAGGACCTGCAGCATCCCATGAAAGCCACTGTCTCCTCCATGAGAATCAGAGCACAAGTAGTCAGACTTGTTTTAAGACAAGGAGCCACAGAAGTTTAAAATATCCATCCACAACTGGTATGAAATAAAAGTTTACCAGACAAACCCTTTTCTTCCTCTTTTGTGACACCAAAATTTCTTTACTGTACCAACACATTACTGGCCACACCACTGACAGCTTTCTCATACCCTAGGTGCGAACAGAATAAAAACACTTAAGAGTTTTTCAGTCTATCCAACTAAATCATTCATTTCAGATTGCTGCTGGAGGTTAGAATGGGTCAAAAAGTAGCGCAGAAGTCTTCACTTTTGTGTAATGGCACTGAAGTTAAAAACAGAGTTATCAAATATTTGTAATCCTTAATCTCCCTTCAAATCTAAGTGATGGTTGGATTTGCTAATGACTAGAGACCCTCAAGAGATTTATTTGTAAATGGTTGGCACAGACTCTGTTAAATCCTCCTCCTTGTTATTTAGCCAGTTTGGTGACCTGGTAACTATTCAAAATATCAATTTTAATGAGAAAAATATCCAACCACCTCCAGCATGTTAAGCCTCTGTAATAGACATTATAAAGGGGAAAAGAACAAGGTGTTGGTTCACACAGCACTGGGGGAGGAAGGGAGACCTTTTCAACAGCAGATGAATTCAATGTTGAGAAGAAGCCTAAATCTTCCATACAGGCAATGTGTTTTGTGGTTTCCTGCACAACTGATCTGTTGTTACTTATTCTCTTTCCTTCAGTATAGATGGACCCTGTGTAGCAGGGAACAGGGTTTTGGAGAACAGCCCTCATTTTGTTCAGTACAATGCAGCCTTCTCAACTCTTATGCTGCCACTTGAACCCTCAAATTGTACACAGTCAAGAGAAGGACAATTTTGAAATGAATAAAGCAAATAACTGATTTTAGTCTCCTTTGGGTGTAATGCTACATCCCGACTTAAAAGCTAATATGAACTTTTATGTACCATATTCCACACCTGTAGGTTATACAAACACCCCCTATGGGTATTTCTTGGCTTTCCAGGAAAAGAGACAGTTGCTACTGTAGCGAACAGATTTCCCATCAGATGTTTGGTGAAGGTCAGAGAGAAAAGCATTAGGTGTCTGCCTGCACATAACTAATTAGCATCCACTGCAGGCTAATGGATAGCTGCGCTTGTCCAAGGAAAAGGTTTTAGGCTTTATCAGTGACATTTTAGACCACAGCCAAGGAAGGCTTGCTGATCTACCATGACTCACCCGGATTAATATTTCCATTAACAAATTTAGTAATACAGAAAGAAGTATAAAAATGTCCACAGTAACCCAGGGAAAAAAATCCCACCAAAAGCCATTTTTGGTGAATGCTGATATTTTTATATCACAATACCCAAGAATACAATTCACATACTAAATGTGTTCCACAAAGTTCTGGCAGATTTTTATCCACCAAGGCTCAGAGAAATGCAAGCACAATTCCCAAAAGATGAAGGAATTCCCATTCTCATAGTTCGGAGTGAAAGGAGTGGGCTGGAGAGGGAGTGACTGTAGTTAAAACTGTCAAGGAGTCTCAAGGAATGAATATGCATTGCCTGACCTGAATCTATTCCAGTTTCACATGGTATGAGAACAGAACATTTGTTTTCAGCTGAAGAACAAAAAAATAAATGGGTTTCCATGGCTTTCCTGGGTAAAGCTATATTTGAATTTGTTTTTGGGTAGCACTTTAAGTAAAATAGTTTGGTTAATATTAAATAATTCAAAGCACTTCAGGCTGGTAATGGATAAAGTAGGTAGGTTGTTGGCTCACTAAACACTGCTTTCAAGTATTGTACAATAAACAGAGAAAAAACCCCTAATTTCAAATGAAGAAAACAATGATCAGCAGATCTCTGTTCATACTTCATTAAACAGGATGGAATTTACGGCTCAATGAGAAAGTTCAGGATGCAGATTCTTCCCATTTGCTGCAAAGCTGGACACTGGTGTGAGAAGCAGGTGTGACAGAGCAAAGAACTGCTCAAGCATGCTAAAAAGCAAGTACATCCTGTGAACTCCTCCAGAACACCAAGATCTCATTTAAGAAGTTTGTCATTTTAAAGTGGTACTTGTCAGGTTTAGGTATCTGAACCCAAATGTGCCCAAGCACAGTACAGGCACTTCATGCACTTGTGCCTGAGGAGGATGTGTGGCTAACCTACCTTTCAAGGATACTTATGCTGAGCTATGAGACATGGGTCGGGACTTCAGATTTCACATATACAGAAAAGGAAACAGCAAGGCTCAAGTATAGCAGGGTCATTACATCTGACGGAAAGAAAGTTTGAAAGCGCAGATAATTCTGGGGAGATGATATGAAAAGTAGGCAAAAAACCTGTTTATTTTTATTAAAAATCCTAAAATGCAGAACTTGGTTTCTGCTCCTACCTGTCCACCTCTTGAAAAACTGTGTGGATGTCTGACTAGCCTAAGAGGTAACCTGGAGAGGTGGGGAAAATTCCCTGGAAGGAAGACGACATGGAGGTTGAAGAAGAAAGAAAACTGCACGCATCAGAACAACTGCTCAGATTAACACCAGTATTCCCAACTTGGATGCATAAGGGTTTAAACCAGTAGGATCCAGTTTTTACAAGTTAACAGCCATGAGCACTTAGACCTTGTCTCTCAAGAGAAGGGAAGAGAGGGGGAGGAGAACCAGCAAGTTAGCCAAGGAAGGCCATCTGCTAAGTGAACCTCAGCTATGAACTCAAGACCTGCCCTTACTAGGCTCAGACATTACTAGAAGTGTCCTGAAAACATCAACGGCTAAGCAGAAAAATTCCTTTAAATTAACAAAAAAGTGAAAAAAGCTGAGGCATCTTACTTCAAAATAGTGTTATCATATGCTATAGCCAATTACTGATAAATTAGATACAAAATAAACCTTACAACAAGCTGCAAAATGAGACTATTTTTGGTATTTTTGAAGGCATATGCTCATCAATTAGGAATAAGTGAACAGTTAAATTATATGCATATGCCAGATTTTCTCCTGGCAATATTTGTAAAGTTTAGACAGAACTATTTTGGAGGGATACAAAGAAGAAAAGGGAGGGGGAGAAAAAAAAACCTCCCACACAGATCCCCAGCTCCCAGCAGAAAGGGAGAAGTGAATCTGAACATCAGCTCCAAATTTCATACGACCACTCAGAAGACAGAGAACTAGAGAACCATGAGAAACTAGACAGCTATAACCCTTACCATTGCACCTTGTAGTGCCCCGCAGAACTTCCTTTCCAAAGAAAAGAAATTCCACCAGTGTTTGCAGGTGATGGACAGGTTGACTCCTTTCCTCATCTTGCTGCCCATCTCCTGACAGCATGTCGTAAACTGAAATAAACTGAAATAAACATCAGAATAAAATTGCCCCCTTCAAACTAAAGTTTCAGTACTACAGATTCAGCTTTTAGTAATAAGCAGGAAATAAGGGAAGGATTTCTGTCCTTACAGGACCAATCTGTAATGTCCTTAACAAATCAAGGAAAAAATTAAAACAAATTAAAAAAACAAATTAAAAAAAAATTAAAACAAATTTAATTTGGAAGGGACCTCTGGAGGTCATGAAGTCTAATCTCCTGCTCAAAGCTAGACTTATCTGAAAGGTGGATACCAGCACCCTGTTCCATCAAGGTTTGAAGGTGTTTGAGAATAGAGACTCCATGGCACCTCTAGCTGTATCCTCCCTAGCTTTACCCACAACTGGTAGCAACAAAGCTTTTCCTTACATTCAAGTGGAATTTTCCCTTTTGGACATCAAGCACATTGTGCACCTTTGAAGAGTCTCACTTGTCTTCTCTACAAACCCTTCTGGCTGGTGGAAGACTGCCATCCCTATGTTTCTCTTCTTCAGCCGGAACAAACCTAACTTGCTCTGGCTTTTCTATACACCATGCACTGTAGCCCCCAGCTGTGCTGGTGACTTTTTGCTGTTAATTACTAATTCCAGATACACTAAAATTTGCAGATTCTAGTGTAAAATCTTCACAGCTACATAAGCTTGCCTGCAGGATCATTCTGAAGTCAGCAGTCTTCCTTCTTTGACATCACCTACTTCCCTTTATATAGTATGTTGCTGCCATTTCCCTCAACATGAAGTATATATAGTTCCATAATTCTATCTATAAGGGGTTAACAAATGCTAAAAGTTTAAGCCAAGCCTCCTCTACCCCAAAATAAATTCCTGATATATTTAACATGAAAAATATCCACACCAGTAACTGTTTGGTTCCACTTTTTTCTCAGATTCTGCAGCTTTTGAGATATATTTGTATAGTAATAGTTTCTAGCTTTTCCTTACAAAGAATGAAAGAAACTTACATCAATAATTCTGTGATTCCAGACACTGTGATTTTAGACAAAATAACAAATGATACAATTACTGAAGTATGAAAAAAAAATAAAATCAAGAGTTGAGAGGAATTCCCTTGACAGTAATGGCCACTCCTCTCATTGCCATGAGAATTAAAAAGCAAAAAAGATGCTCCTCTGACATCAAAATCAATAGAAATATTAATGACCTAAAAAGAACAGGCACACAGAACGAAAAAGACACCTTCAAAGAGAGATGATAAAATGTCAGTCATGGGAAAACCCTCCTTCCACTCCCATGAGAGCTGCTAATCTCTCATTTACCACTCTCCCTTCTCCCCATTTTGCAAAATAAATTATGAAGCCAGAAGGAGCCAATGTAATCATCTAAGTCTTATCTCTTTGATAGTACAGGCCAGAGGACTGTAATGAATAATTTCTTTTCGGTTAAGGCTTATGTGCTTTTGCTTTTTCCGAAGAGTAGAAAAAAATTCCTCCATCAATCTTGACTGAAACGTTTCCAGGGAAGGAAATTCTACCCTCAAATTCATATTTTTTCCTCATGCTCATTGCTACCATTTTGTTTACTTTCAATTCCAGTTCTTCTGTGACTTGGTCTGGCAGCTTTAACATTACATAGCTTAAT
Source organism: Psittacus erithacus (assembly GCA_009867235.2). Lineage (NCBI taxonomy): Eukaryota > Metazoa > Chordata > Aves > Psittaciformes > Psittacidae > Psittacus > Psittacus erithacus. The sequence goes on along the minus strand of WYDI02019997.1, from coordinate 3,821 downwards.
TTCACTGCTCTGATAAGGGAAAGCTCTTGGAGATTACAACTGAATAAAACTAACTTCCCTTCCAAACCCCTAGAGTTTGCAAGCAGTATTATTTTCCAGCCTATCATGTTTATATGCCTCTTCTAGGAACCTTGTTTTTCCCCCCAGTATCTCTTCCACTATGAAAACCAGCCATAACTCACATTCTGGCTGCAGTCACATCAGTACCAAAGAGAGGAAATTTGTATATGCCTCTGGTTTACATACCCATTGGTTACATTAGGTCCGTTTACCACAGAAATTAGGCAAAAATCTCAGAGTGGACAACCAAGCCCTTTCCAGAACTGGTGCTTCTTGAAATAGTATTTCACTAACCTGTAAACATAATTTATATTCCTGTGTTCCCACATATCTAATTTTTACATGTCTACTGAAATAAATACTGTTTTAATGTAGATCAATATGTAATCTGGTTTTTGTGTCTGACCTTTTATATTTTAAATACTAAAACACATGCATATGAGAAAGAACAGATATGAATGTAGCTTTATAACAACCTCAGTTCTTAATGCACACGAAGAAAGGGCAGAAGTCCAAAGGGTCCCTCTTCCCTCCCTTTTCTCACTTCCAATGTAGAATTTTTTGTCTCTAAACCAATTCTGGCAAATGTCTGACCTGTTCTTAAAAACTTTCAACACAGCTCATTTCTCAAACTGTCAAGGCAATTCATGACAATATGCAGCATTCTCACATCCAGAAAAATGCTTTAGGATACGCGGAATAACTCATTTAAATCTCCCTTGCTGGAACTGTTTCCTTCAGAGGTGGTGTTTTCTAGCTCTTGATTACTCTTACTGCTGTAATCCAGATTTTCAGTTGTCTGCATTTTTCATACGTTCAGTGTCAAAAGTGAACATGCTGCTCAGCTGATGCCAGAATCATATCAACCTAAAAACCAAGCTTCATCTCAGACACTTCACCCCTCCTCTTTCCTGGAGGCAACATGATGACACTGTTGACTCATGTTCAGATTTATAAACAGAAGTAAACTATTACTAAATTTGTTTCCCAATCTAAATATCCAACTGCAAATAAGATCTTTGATGTCTGTTGCCAGCAATCTGCTTGATGCCTGCCATTTAACCTTCTTCATGCTTTGATTCTAAAGCAGATCCCCCTTAAGCTGTCAACAATTTTCAGCTGCAACCACCAGTAGCTTAGATGGTTGATGTTCAAATGTATCAGAAGGCCACTTTCCTAATAAAGAAATGAAAGCATAGCAGAGTGGTAAATGCAGGCATAGCAGAGTGGTAGATGCAGGCCATAAATACTACTTGCTTAAATCTCAGTTCTATGTACAGGTGAAAGGGAAAGCAAGGTTTCATTTTGGCTACCCAACCACCCTCCCAACTCCACAGCATGCACCATAAGGAATCACAGAATAGTCTGAGTTGGAAGGGACCTTTGAAGATCAACTAGTCCAATCCTCCGTCAATGAGCAGGGACATCTTCAACTAGATCAGGTCGCCCAGTACCACATCCATCCTGGCCTTGAATGTTCCCAGGGATGGTGCATCCACCACCTCTCTGGGCAACCTGTTACAGTATTTTACCACCCTCCTTGTAAAGAATTTTGTCTCGCATCCATCCTGAATCTCCTCTCTTTTAGTTTAAAACCATATCATAACCCCCCCTCCTCCCGCAACAATCAAGGAATAGGGAAAATGAGCTACTGCTGCCCTGTTTTTTAAATCAAACTTAACTGTCACACGGAACAGGAAAAGAAACATGTTCTTTATTTGCCTTATTCTTTAAAGGTTCAGTGAGGTGGAACATCTTAGAGAACTGAAATACAATTAGGAAAGGAGCACCGGCAATGATCACTAAGATGTACAATCACAGTGTTCAGCTGCACAGAGATTTCTGTCTTTGTAGCAATACAGAAATAGACTATAAGAACCTAGCAGGGAAGAACTCGGGCTACAACCCTCTAAAACATTCCTGAGTTTAGACAGCTTGTGTTCCTTGTATATAAACCCAACCGTTTTCATCACATACACACGCTCCCCATGTCTAGAAATGCTTGTAAGTAATATGCATTACAAAACTGTCCTGCATTAGAACATTTGATAGAACAAATGATGTTTGCATCAAATATCACTATAATAGTTTTCCAAATGCAATGCTGATATGCAAGAGGACACTGCAAGATGGGCAATGAACCGAGGAAAAATCAAAAGCATTTTAAATACATGAAGTAATGGGTAGGAAAGATATTATGCATATGTAAGTGCCAGTATCTTAAGTTCCAATAGTTCTTAATGAACAGAGGTGAACAAACACCATAAAGCAAGTGTACAAGTCTTAATTTTAATAAAAAAAAAAGAAAAAAGATTCCTTTTTTAGATATCTTTCTACATGATGGTGGACAGACAGACTGATAGGGAATGAAAATGTCTTCACTCGTCACCTCTTAAGATATACTTAAAAGTTCTAACATGGGTTCTGAATTCCTCAAAGTAAATTAGTCAAAGAAAACAAAGCAGCTTCTGTCTTCTATCCTCTTTCTGAAAGGTGTTAGGCAAACAGATTTTTATTTTTCTCCCTCCTAAGGAAAGAAGTCCCAAGAAACATTAAGAATACGTGAGAGTTTACAGAAATAAACACTGAATTAACACCATAAAAGGCAGAAATGAGACATAAAGTTAACAACTACAAAATGTGACATCTCTATGATGCCTCCCAAGTAATGATTAATATTTTCCTTGCTCATAGATCTGTACAAGTTCTGGAAGCAGCTATATGCAGTCTTCTTTCTGGAAAGAAACAAAAAGCCCTGGATTTCTCTTTCAAAAGCTGTAAACTAGAGTACCGAGAAGGAGTTTAACTGAGCCAACTCCCACAGTTTTCACATGAGTGAAGAGGCCATCCTTAACCCAGCTTGAATCTTGAAAGCTGCTTTCAAGTATTAGCAGTTCGACAGTGCTAGTCCTCTGGATTCTACAAAGGGACATAATTCAAGAAACAGTTCTGGTTGACTTCGGAATCACTAATTCACAGAATCATAGAATAGTTAGGGCTGGAAAGGACCTTAAGATCATCTAGTTCCAACCCCCCTGCCGTGGCCAGGGACACCTCACACTAAACCATGCCACCCAAGGCTCTGTGCAACCTGGCCTTGAACCCTGTCAGGGATGGAATACTCACAACTTCCCTGAGCAACCCATTCCAGTGCATCACCCTTACAGTAAAGAAGTTCCTCCTTATATCCCATCTAAACTTCCCCTGTTAAAATATGAACCCATTACCGCTTGTCCTGTCACTACAGTCCCTAATGAAGAGTCCATCCCCAGCATCCTCATAGGCCCCCTTCAGATACTGGAAGGCTGTTATGAGATCACCACACAGCCTTCTCTTCTCCAGGCTGAACAGCCCCAACTTTCTCAGCCTATCTTCATACGGGAGGTGTTCTAGTCCCCTGATCAACATCGCGGCCCTCCTCTGGACTTGTTCCAACAGTTCCATGTCCTTTTTATGTTGAGGACACCAGAACTGGACACAGTACACCAACTGGGGTCTCACAAGAGCAGACTGGAGGGGCAGAATCACCTCCTTCGAATCATGCTCCTTTTGATGCAGCCCAGGATACGGTTGGCTTTCTGGGCTGTGAGTGCACACTGTCACCTCATGTTAAGTTTCTCAATTGACCAACACTCCCGAGTCCTTCCCTGCAGGGCTGCCCTGAATATCTTCTCTGCCCAGCCTTAGCTGTGCCTGGGATTGCTCCAACCCAAGTGTAGGACCTTGCACTTGGCATGGTTAAACTTCATAAGGTTGGCATC
>WYDI02019996.1:0-11610 GCA_009867235.2 Psittacus erithacus | reverse complement strand
GGAACAAGTCCAGAGGAGGGCCACGAGGATGATCAGGGGACTGGAGCATGTCCCATATGAAGACAGGCTGAGAAAGTTGGGGCTGTTCAGCCTGGAGAAGAGAAGGCTGCATGGAGACCTCACAGCAGCCTTGCAGTATCCGAAGGAGGGCCTGTAAGGATGCTGGGGATGGACTTTTCATTAGGGACTGTAGTGATAGGACAAGGGGCAACAGGTTCAACCTTAAACAGGGGAAGTTTAGATTGAATATAAGGAAGAAGTTCTTTACTCTAAGGGTGGTGAGGCACTGGAATGGGTTGTCCAAGGAAGCTGTGAATGCTCCATCCCTGGAGGTGTTCAAGGCCAGGTTGGACAGAGCCTTGGATGACATGGTTTAGTGTGAGGTGTCCCTGCCCATGGCAGGAGGGTTGGAACTAGATGATCTGAAGGTCCTTTCCAACCCTAACTGTTCTATGTTTATATGATTCTATGATTCTAAGAGCAGAAATCAGTTTATGAAGTATTTTTAAGTTCGTATCAATTGCTCTGTATGAAAAAGGAATACAGAATTCATAAAAAGAAACCCCTGAAGTATAATTTTGAATATCTTTGTGGACTAAGAAAGAATACAAAATCAATTAGTAAGTACAGAAATTAGTTTCTGCAAGGGATCATCTAATTCATCCCCAACTCACAACTGAATAAAAAAAAGAAGCAGCTGAGCATGCATATTTATTAATGCTAACTCCAAGCGTTCACAAGTCCTATTATTCTTGCATGAACCTCAGGACACTGAAACATTTGAAATAATAGACACTTTTATTTCTTTTATTAGTTGCTCTTGATTTCTATGGATATGCCTTCATGTTTTTAAATACCTCACATGCATGCATTATGTTGAAAGACTTTTCCATAAAAATTGGTTTTTCAGAAGGTGATTGGACCTTATTTTTCACCAAGAACTTTATCTTGAACTGCTGGAAGATAGGGACAAAAAAAGCATAGTTTTGTCTACCTACTAGTATCATTAGTCTGGAGAAAAGAAGGCTGAGAGAGGATCTCATTGCTCTCTACAGCTACCTGAAAGAAGGTGGTTGTGAGGGGAGGATCTGTCTCTTCTCCCAAGTTACAAGTGATAAGACAAGAGGAAAGAGCCTCAAGTTGCACTAGGGGAGGTTCAGATTGGATATTAGGAACAATTTCTTCACAGAGAGGTTGATCAGGCATTGGAACAGGCTGCCCTGGGAAGTGGTGGAATCACCATCCCTGGAAGAGTTCAAAAACCGTGTAGATGAGGCCCTCAGTGACATGGTCTACTGGTGGACTTGGAATCCTGAGGTAATGGTTACTCTTGATAATCTTAAAGGTCTTTTCCAACCTAGACTTTATGATTCTATGATTCATATATGAATATCAGCTGGTACTCCATCAAAGAGATGGATGAAGATATTAGCTCTGGAGTTGCCTTCTAATATTTCAGGGTTGTGGTTTCTGACAGTCGTTGTAGTCTAGATCAAAACCAGTGAATTGTGCACTTTATTACATTTGGCTTAATTGCCAAAACGCTGATGATCATTTTTCCATACCTAATGAGAGTTAAGCAAATCAACTCAGACTTTGATTTAAACAAAGTGTATATTTTACCTGAAAAAAAACTAAAATAAACAGGGTCTCTCACTGCATTTTTTTTTATTAGTCAAACCCCACTTGAGTTTCCTGATATAGAGAGGGTGGGGAAGTCTGAATAAGAATTCAAGAATAAAAATTATATCTTATTTGTATTGATTTATTGTAGCACACTCGAATTTCCCATTAAAAAGTTCTGGCTTAATGGGACATACCCATTCCATAACTTTCATGATTTTAAAAATAATTCATTACAGTCTATTTCAGGTGTCCAGGTAACTTGGCATAGTCCAAATTGCAATACATGTATTAAGGAGTTACTACTTCAACTGCATGTAATTACAGAAAATATATTTGCATTAGCTCCTGCTTGATACTGTTTAGCACTTTCACTGGAAATGTTATTTAAAGTGGGACAGTGGAATTCTTCATGTATTTCCCTTCCCTTCATCCCAGACATTGTTATTTTAGGTAAAATTGCAGGTAGAAAACTCTAAGGAATTGAAATTATATGAAATTTTCTCTAATTTTCCATGAAACTAGTGTGTGACATCATTCTTATCAGTCTAATTGCTTACTTTCATCTACAACAGCATTATTTTCTCTGCAGCCTGCCACTGAGCTATTCTTTTCAAAAGTTTTCATTTCTTAATATCCAACACTTCCGTTTTCTATCTGACAAGATTTCTCTTACAGTGAATGAAAGCATGTTTAGAAGCATATTAATAAAAATTGCCCTAAAAATATTTGCCTTGTGTTGAAAAAATAACTGCTTTTATTCAGCTTGCTATGCTTATGAGAAAATCCTCATTTCTTAAAGGAAAAAAAATTCTAACAATGTTCATTACCAGCTTCTCTTCCCTTCCTGTTCTCCTTAGCCAATATCAGTCATGACGGACTCCTATTAGTAACCTCACATCCTTATTCCTGTATAAAAAATCATGGCATGGAAAAAGCCCATCTTTCACACTGGAATATGCCTTTGTGGTACATCTAAGCAGAACAGTTGAATTAGCAAACTGCTGTATGATAAAAAGCACCTAATTTTAGGTGTTGCTCTCCAATAAAGTTATTAACTGAATGAGAGAATCCAGGGGATAAGAATAATTTTCAGATATACAATAAATATGACCTAGAAGAAAAAACTGAACACTTCACTTTGCATCTAAAGAATAGAGGAAACATCAATAGTTCACTGAGTAGCAGAAGAATTGCCTTAAGCAGAAAAGAAAAGGTTCATCTTCCATCCATGTGAAGGATAGGATAGGAATTGTCAGCTGCAGAAAAAAGACAGAGAGATTTAAATGGTGCATTAAGACAGCCTTCCTAATGGTAGATAGTAATGCACTCAAATTGTCTGAGGATGTTATGGAGTTACTCTAGCTGTAACTTGGACAAGCATCAGTCATGTATTAGATCAATATTGTTGAGTTTGCTTTATGCAAAGAGATAGGCCAGGTGATCTTTGAATTCCCATTTCAACCTTATCACTCTATGACAGCAAAAGTCACAAGTGGGGATCATGTTTTAAATAAGGAAAAGCTTGTCCCCTTTGCAGTGTAATTTTATGTGAGTACAGTGAAAAATATTATTTCTGTGTTCTCACCAACACAATTAATTTGCAGCTCTTTGAAATAATGGCCTAGTGTGGACTGGCATAGTTTAGAAAGACAGAGACATTGAGTTTTGGGTTAAAGTTTATGACAGCTTTTTGTGTCTACCTGGTCCTGATTTGTAATCATAAACCATCAAATAATAAAACCATAAAAGCAAATGATAAAATGTGTTAGTATTCTAGATTATATAACACTCAGTATATACCAGCACTAGAAAGATTTGAAGTACTGATGATGAAGTTCTGCAATTCCTTCTTCTGGAACTCTTCTGATTTTCATGACCAGACATTTTGGAGAAGAAAATCCTTATAGAGTTATCTAAACAAATATCACCAGTTTGCATTTCAGAAGCACAGTACTGTAGAGCGCAGTGTTTATCGACTAATTTTGAAGAACACACTGCTTATCAACTAATATTTGTAGACTTCATTTTAATTGCCAAACAAACTAAACCATTAATTAATTGGAACGCTCCCAGACCACTTAGAGTATGATTAGTTTATAATTCATTCGAGACTTGACTAGACTCGACTAGATTAGATTAGGTTAGATTACATTACATTAGATTGCTCTGATGTTGAGATTGGGACAAATGGTTAGTCTCACTAAACTCTCTTTTATTTAATGAAAACTTAACTTTGTATTTAGACATAACACTGAACAAGAATGCTGCCATAGGACACTGGCAACAAATACTGCTTCATTAGTACAAAGCTGTAAATGTATGGTGCTGTCAGAGTGTGCTGTCAAGAAACAGAGTGGTCATTAGCATTCTACTAGAATATACATTATTTTGATGGAATTGAATTCTCTTGTCCTGCATTTCAGTTTTACAGTGGATAATTAGGCACTCAGACTTACAATTTAAATGACTTTTTTAATTTATGTGCTGTGCTTGCTTTTTATTTGCCAGGTGACATTTCTATTAGACCCCTAACTTTCTCTAGTAGTTAGATGCTTTTAGACTTCAGAAGCTAGATTGTTGCAATTAATGTCCAATTATATACATAAGAAAACTCTCAAATATCACAGGGTAAAATCATAAGTCAAGTAATGAAGTAAGGCTAATGGGTTAAAAGTGCAAAATAAGACACTTTTATCCCACAAAAGTAGAAGATGCTCTGAGAGAAAAGCTTATGAATAAGGTAAATCTGTAGCTAGTCAGGGCTCAGGGCACTAGTGACCTAGGCTGCATTCACATTGTCTTAAACAAACGTTCTACGTGATACATGGGCTGCAACTAGATATCTGAAATAAAAAGGTTATGCCAGCATTTCATGTTGGGTGGAATAAAATATTTACTGTCAGCAAGCACTTGCTAGACAGTTTTAAACACAAAATAAAGACAGCTGACATCTGTTCTGACTTTGCTAATCTCTTTTCTCTCTTCCATGAAAAGAACTAAGCCTTTGCTCCTTTCATTACTGAGACTTTTTAACCAAGCTTTCTGTATCCAACTTTGTGCACTGCACTTCTCTTTAATACTGGAGCTCAAATAATCGTAACAACTTTTCTGTGAGCCTTCCGATAATTTCTTCTGCAGCTCTGTTGGCAGCAAAAACTTGAAAAAACTTGGGGAAAAAAAAATCACCTCAGGCAGTTTTTCTTATCCCTGATTTTTATATCCGGTATTTCTATCTTCACTAAGATTCTACAATGTCTGATGGAAATTATCATAGTTGTAACCTGCAGGGTTAAATACAGTACATCAAATGAAGTATTCTCTGTTAAGTATTTGAGGATATTTATATTTTCTACTTTTTCATTTTAAAGAAAGAACACTATTTTCCCCAAATATGATTAATATTGTTCAGTTTTCATACTTCCATGGCTTGGGGACATTTTACAAAAAATGTAATAACTTCATACTGCATAGGCAAGTGAAAAAGACATATTTGTTAAGAAAGATTAGTGTAGATCAGATGTGACCAGCCGCTACTGAGAGAAGATAAAGTTGTTGGGAGCCTTTGAAATTCTCATTGACTGGATTTGAAAAAAAACAATATTTGTTGTTTACAACAGGAGCAGCTGGACGCTTCAAAATCTGGTCTTTCATTTGTATGCTTTAGGCCTATTTGTAAACAGTCTTCTCTGGCTTTGTTAAAGTAACCTCAGGGCTTATCTACATGGGTATGTTTGTGAGGAAAAAGCTAGGATATGAATTTTTAAGTGTCACAGCTGTTTCCCACAGAGCAGACATGCTGGAATGTAAGCGTCTTGCTGTGTTTAAGGTTCATCTACCAGCAGAACCACCAGTTCTTTCTGCATTTTGTAGCTATGGAGTCAATTCCTTCTCAAAAATTCCTGTTCTTTGAGTTTTTCTTTATTTCTCAACTATTGAAATTGGTTTGTTATCTCTCCCTACAATTTTTTTTTTTTTTGTTATTATCTAGAATATTTCAGGTGCAGCTACAATATTATGACAGTATTACACCAAGCTGGTTTTGTCTTCTGAGACAGCTCGTGTGCTTCTGCATTTACATATTGTGTCTTCAAAAATTGAGGATTTAAAGTCAATTTCCCACAGGTGCGATAAAGAAATTAGTAACTCCAATCTGAAACTGTTTTATATTCTATTTCTTGAATAAATCTGCCTGCTTAGTACTGATCCCTGAAGTAAAGTATCGCAGAACAAGCTGATTGAATATTCCCAGTTCCGCTAGTGCGGAGTTTAATGGAAATTGTGACATATAGAATTGTCAATAGGATGCTCAACTCTTTTATCTGGGGCACTTACCTTTTATTTAAAGTTGAAGCAGATGTCAACTTTCTGTACATTCCACTGTAAATTTGCTAGTTGAGGAGAGATGAAGATATCATAGGAAATTTATGGAAATTACATCAATATGTTAACTAGTAATTTTTGTTTTTCCCCTCACCTAGTCAATGTAGAAATAAGCAAACCCCCACAATCTGCCTCTGTTCCTCTTCAGTAAGTAAGCTTGCAAAGCATATGAAATACTGAACTCCCTGTGTAATAAGCATATTTGTTTTGTGCAACAGAGACCAATTTGGTATTTTGTCTACTCAGTAGGTTTATTCCACCTCGTGTGTGGATGAACTTTGATGTGTTCTTCTGCAGATGCACAGTTTTCAGGCAATGTACCAGAGAAGCTGGTACAAACTAGGACTGAGAGAAACTTAGGCTTGTGTGCATATGCAACTCCAGTTAAAACAGTGGCAGACTTGGTTGATGTAAAGCTCCTTCTCTTTCCTTTATTGGCTTGACTTTATTTGCCATGATACCTTCAAGTGATGGAAGCAAACTAAAACAGCGCTCTACACTGGCAAGGAGAAGACCAGAAAAAAGGATACATGCTTGTTTGGGCAAACCAGAAAATAATTAAAACCAAGTAACAATCTGCGTTTATAACATGCTAAGGGGTCACTTATACCATTGCAAAGACTGTACTGAGAGACTGTCTTGCCATCCCCTATCCCCAATGCCCAAAGAAAAGTTACATGTTTTTTGGTAGTTTTATGTCTCAGTATTCACAGTGTAAACAATAATAACTTTTTTTTTTCATGTTTTTTTTGCATAACAGAAGTTTTACAATATAGATAGATTTGGCAGAGAAAGGAGAGGTTATCGACGCTATGGATACGTTTTAAGGAATTACAGAAGGAAAATAAGTTAGTTTCTCAGGTTTTTTGTTGTTCTTTTTTTTTCTTTTTTCTTCCTCAATATGAGTCAGAATATGAGCAGAGTGCATCAGTACTTTTCCTGCATTTAAGGAGGAATCTGTAAGGGTATGTGGGAGGATAGTGTCTGCTTCTTTAAGGTTATCTGGACAAGGGCATGCAACAAGGGATAATAAGAAGGAGGAAGCTAGAAAAAAAAAATATGTAGAAATGTAGACGTGACCAAACAGGAGAACATGACAAGAAAAGGATCTTGCCACTCACACTAGCTGATGTGCTGTGAAGAAACAAAAGGTGTGACTTCTAGGAAGATCAGCCTGGACCTTGCAACAGATAAGACTGTAAACCAGGACTGGAAGGGGTGTGGGAATTGACAAAGCTGTACAAATGCATGGAGACATGCAGGGAAAGGGAGCAGGGAGGAACAAAGTAGGAGGAGACAAAAAAGGTATAGAAGAGGCTGGCTATGTGTAAAACAGGGCTGGTCAGCATATGCGTTTGGCTGAGCCCTGCGAGTCAGAACACATATGGGTACCCTCGCAAGTGGGGGTTTTAACCACCACACACATAGCAGGAAAGGTGTGTGTCCTGAAAACTAGCTTCTGGATGGGGGAACCAACACAAATCGGGTGAGTGAGAGGCTCAGTGCCGGCAGCTGGAGCAGAACTGTACACCACAGCCCCCACGCTGTGGAGATGGTCTCAGTTCTACTGTGCATGTGAGGATTGTGCGCATTTGCTAATAAACATCAAGTTGGACCATCTGGGATGAGTCTGTGGGCGTTCTGTGTGTTAAGCAAGCATCAGACTGGACCTGCTGGCAAGTTGTTACCCAGCTTTTTTACCATTTGAAGGTGAAATCAGGAAAGTGGCAGCTGTGCCCCACGGCCTAGGCAGAGGTCCCGGGTCCCTGTGCACTGGATTGGGCTGCAGTGGCTGGGCAAGGGTGAACCCCGGGCTGGAGCTACTGGAGCAGATGGCTATCTCCTCACATCCCATAACAGCATCTTGGCAACTTCTTTTCAAATTGCATGACTCCACAGAAACTCAAGTAAACTGCTCCTTTGTATACCATTCCCTAGTTTACTTGGGAAAAAGAAAAATTTCATAATATGTCTTCTGTTGCATAAGGAGGTGTGGTAAGCAGTTCAAAGGTGCTGTTACCTAATGCACTAGATCAGAAGAAAGAGACATTTACTTTTATTTGCTGTAAATATTTGTATCATGATGTACAGGCAGGTGACAGATTTAAACTACTGTTGATGACTATCTCCTTGACTTTTTATAATAATACAGATATTTTTCTCAAAGCTTACCTGAACAAGCATCTGGTGAAAAAAGTCCCAATTTATACTGCTTTGTGTTGAAGCTATTATAATGGCTAATTCAAAGAATTATTCTCATTGGTATCCACAAGTTATTTGAATCATTACGGCTAAATGACGTCTGTTTTGCAGACACTACAAAATATGATGAACTGAAAAAAATATTCCCAAAGTATCTATCACACACACATGCAAGGGCAGATTTTCCTCAGCCATTTTGGTAACTACTTAGAAGCGTGGCACTATTGCTTAAAGAGAGATACTCAAAAGTTCAAATGTTCAGGACTGTTTTCACTTACTGTTTTGAGTTAGTAGGGATGTCAGAGAATATCAGAAATGTGAAAGATGAATAAGTTCCTAACAAACCAGCAAAAAAGCCCCAACCAAACCTTCTTCACCTAGAAAAAAGCATGACAATGCCTATGCTGACACATTGTGCCACAATGAAAGTTGGCTCTTGTGGTCTAATCTTGAAATTCAGGAAATAATTCCTGACAGCTGTTCATTTAGATATTTGAATAAATAATAAATTCATTATTTGCATTATTTCCTCCCCCAGTACAGTGACATTTCTTCTGTTTCTTACCAATGCTTCTTTTTCTTAGAGTTTCTTCTTTGCTCTCTTTCACAAGCGGCCAACTCCCATTGCTGGTTCATCTACTGAGGCATTACACTGTCAGAGCTTAGCAAATAGTGCCCTTGTGCTGCTTCTTTTACACGGCTGCATTTTCAGCTTTTACAGCTGTGAATGTGCTGGGAAGAGGCCCAGTAATGACAGCCAAGAGAGCTCTACAGTCATTTAGTGCAAGGCTTTTTCTTTGCAATGCTTGCGCACACCTGCAGAGATTCCTCTGTCTGCAGGAACAAGAGGCTGATCACAAGTCTGTGAACCATGCAGGTGCCAGCAACGGCTGCTGGTGCTGGACAACTGCTGAGGTAGATTTCTGCCCAGAAAGAGACTGGAACTTCAATTTTTTTATCACAGAGAGCTTTGATTGACTTGCTACCAGCATCTTTCTCAGCTAGCTTTGGAGCCACACCTGATGCGTACAAGATTGCAATAGCCTTCCAGACAGCTAATCTTTTGCAATCCATCCCAGCTTATTCACTTTTTAAGCCCATCCCCTGTCACTGGAGAGCACATAGCTAATTCTGCATGCAAACCAAACTAAGTAATTCAGCAACAACAGAAAATAAACTTTGCAGATTCTACTGCTTCATTCCAAAATTGCTGCTTGCGCTGCTTGCTGGGGAGAAAAAAAAACACCCAACCAAATACACTTCCTGTACCCATTATTTTAGGTGTGAATGCTGTATCTTTTCTTCTTCATGCAATGAATGTGATATAATCTGTTAAGTTATGTGATAACAAGCTCTCTGCACACCTGCAGAAGAGCACTGTGGCTGCCAGGAACCCAAATTATGGATTCAGAGGAAGGGACAACCTGTCCAGCCTCAGGCCTATGGTTCAGTCATGAAGCTGATCACAACTGAGATGAAGGGGTAGCTATAAGATAAAAGGAGTGTTGGCTGTTGGGGACATCCACCTTATATCTATGTATACGTACGCATGTTCCACATTAGTAGCTGTCCATCCTGTTTGGCCAGAGAGTAAAGCGGGATTTGTGTGACTGCTCTGTTTTGTGGCTGACTGTGTGTACATGTGGTGTAATGCGTGCTTAGTCTTGCTGCTGGTTAGACCTGAGGGTGTGGAGCTGCAGCAGCCTTGACTCTGTCAGCCTGCTAATTCTGGCTCTGTTTCCCCTAACAGAATGCACACACCCTCTGGCTTTTGAAAAAATCAATTATGATCAAAGACACATATTCCTTCTTCTCTTCTTTCTCCATGATTTGCTCAGTGCTCAGATTTCTCAGTCTTGATATGATCAAAATGTCCACAGCAGTTACCTATTAAATTTCCTGTGCTATCTCCATCGAAATTTCGAAATCAAACTTCCCAGTATTTTAAAGAAGGCTCAAACTGCACATAGTTCCTGAAACTTCTTTTCACTTGTTGCAAAATAACCTTACCAAGAACTGTTGATGAGGAAGAGTTGGGTTTGTTCCACTGAAGATGATCCAAAATCTACACTGAGCTGCTCAGGGAAAAAAAGATGTTGATGCGCTGGTGGGGTAATGAGGTGGAGAACGTGAATGACTCTTTGAGGTTACAGTGATCTCTTGACTGCCCTTTTCTTCCCAGATCCCAAAAGGGGCCTTTTATCTTGCACTAAAGAAATCTTTCACTTCAAGCACATTCAAAATGGAGTGAAATGGCCTAGACAGTCATCATTACAGCTGAAAACTCCCACTTCATGCTTTAACAGTCTTTCCATAGAAATGCTTTTCAGCTATAATTCTTGCAAAACTGTGCTTGAGGCCTGCCCATGGCATTTTCCACTTCTTTTCCCTTTGTTCCAATGCACCACAGCAGTCTCCACCCAAGTATGCTCTCTCTGCGATTTCTTGCGTACAAGATGACCTAGGGCTTATGTTTTCCTTTATGCCTTTGTCACTAAGTTGTACTAGCACAAGAGACTGGTTTTAGTCAAATGATGCTAGTGTAGGAAGTTTTAAAAAGGCATTTATCACATTTTTTTCCTCTTCTATTGTAAAGACTTGCAGTATTACTGAAGCGCATCTGTAATGATAGAGGGAATGATTGCACAACAGCATGCTGATGCGCATCTAAAGCTATAGAAAACCAAATTTGTATTTAGCTCTCTCAAAGTACAGATAAAGTACTTGATTCAACACAACCAAGCATCACAAATTTCAAGCATTTACTATTGCCTTCAGCTCCTCCACCACTCCTTGTTTAGTTTTGAAGGATCATCTGTTACATGAAGAAGGGTTATAATTTCTCAAACCCAGATCCACTTTGAATGTGTGTTAAAAAGGTGTTGCATAATAGAAGCCCCAATTGTTGCACTTATTGTTGTTCAAATAATATTGACAGGATAAAAGCATCTGAATCCAGGCAGAAAATATATTTTGCAGTTCATCAGAAGGAAACTAGGTTTCATGTTCTTTTGTATAAAAAGAATTTATGCCATTTTAGTAAGTTCCATTTTAACTCCTTAATTGGCTGGTCTAAGGTCAGTGTAAATTTGAAGTTTTTGAAATGCTCTTTCTGCTAACTTTGAATCTTTTAAAAACCTGGAGATGAAAGAGACAATATATAAGCATTTTTTTATCATTATATTATATTACATTGACAGATTATTACATCTAATACAATATATCACAGAGTAATTGTCCTGGGTTCAGCAGCAGCAGTAATTTTTCGCCTTCTTAGTAACTGGCGCAGTGCTGTGTTTTTGACTTTAGGCCTGGAAACAGAGCAGATAACACCGATGTTTTTAGCTACTGCTTAGAATGTTTACTCTGACCAAGGACTTTCTGAGCCTCATGCTCTGCCAG
>WYDI02019995.1:0-12605 GCA_009867235.2 Psittacus erithacus | reverse complement strand
CAGTGGGATTGAGTGCGCCCTCAGCAAGTTTGCCAATGACACCAAGCTGTGTGGTTCAGTTGATATGCTGGAGGGAACGAATGTCATTCAGAAGGACCTTGATGCACTTGTGAGGTGGGCTGATGCCAACATTATGAAGTTTAACCATGCCAAGTGCAAGGTCTTACACCTGGGTAGGAGCAATCCCAGGAACAGCTACAGGTTGGGCAGAGAAGAGATTTAGAGCAGCCCTGAGGAGAAGGACTTGGGGGTGTTGATCAATGAGAAAATGGACATGAGCTGGCAGTGTGCGCTCGCAGCTCAGAAAGCCAACCGTATCCTGGGCTGCATCAAAAGGAGTGCGGCCAGCAGGTCGAAGGAGGTGATACTGCCTCTCTACTCTGCTCTTGTGAGACCTCACCTGGAGTATTGTGTGCAGTTCTGGTGTCTTCAACAGAAAAAGGACATGGAACTGTTGGAACGAGTGCAGAGGAGGGCCACGAGGATGATCAGGGGAGTGGAGCACCTCCCGTATAAAGACGGACTGAGAAAGCTGGGGCTGTTCAGCCTGGAGAAGAGAAGGCTGCGTGGTGACCTCATAGCAGCCTTCCAGTATCGGAAGGGGGGCTATAAGGATGCTGGGAAGGGACTATTCATTAGGGACTGTAGTGATAGGACAAGGGGTAACAGGTTAAAACTTAAGTAGGGGAAGTTTAGATTGGATATAAGGAAGAAATTCTTTACTGTGAGGGTGGTGAGGCGCTGGAATGGGTTGCCCAGGGAAGTTGTGAATGCTCCATCCCTGGCGGTGTTCAAGGCCAGATTGGACAGAGCCTTGGGTGACATGGTTTAGTGTGTCCCTGCCCATGGCAGGGGGGTGGGAACTAGATGATCTTAAGGTCCTTTCCAATCTTAACTATTTTATGATTCTATGATTCTAAGAATTCCAGTGATGGGGAAGTACTTAAGTGGTTGCGCTAAAGCTTTCTTAAGGATTGAATGTTTTCAGTCATATTTTCTTCATGAAGAAGTTGCATTTAGCTCTGACTGGTGCTTATAGCTTCTGTTACCTTATCTTGTTCATCTAAAGTTTTATGAGAAACCTCAATTTCTCTGCCTCTAAGACACCAGTTGAACTTTATCAGCTCATTCAGGGCGCCAGATAGCATTCATTTGAGGAAATGGTTAACGACATGCTTGTGATCTATGTAATTTTCAGCTAAAGAATACAGCAGTGCATAATAGAAAACGGCTGTTAGAAAGTCTACTTTTGATGATTTGAACTGTTAATGCAGCATTTGTATTTTGTCTCTCAGATAATAAAACCCTATTAACCACATCCAAAACCAGAACTGCAAAAGGACTGATTAAAAATCTATTTTTTTATATTCAGACCAAACAGATATTATTATGGCAAATTATACCTCTTTGCAGAAAGACATCACTGTTCTTGGGCAGGATTGTGTTGTACCAGCATTTGTAACGCTGCCTTGCTCATTAATATAAAATGCTACTTACAAACAGTGTATGAGAGGCTGGATTGTTCACTATGTGGAGATGATAATTAATTTTCTAAAAGAACCCAAATCTTTTTAGAGTGGATTTTGCATACAAACAACAAAACATATTTTTACTGATTTTATCAACATTTGCCTCTTTAAATTTTAATCAGCATAACTGGAAAAAGAATGCAAAAGAGAAGCTATTTTAGAATTTTTTCTAGGAAAGAGCAGTGAATAGTTAAATATGTTCATTGTATAACAGGGTTCTAGAATTGTGACTCCACCTATTCAATGTCCATTCAAACAGAATTACTGAATTCAGCTAAAATGCTGGCATAAGCATTTTAAGATAATGAGGTAATCAACATCTAAAACTGAAGTGGCAATAAATTTCAAGTGTTTCCAAAATTTTACATCCTAGTTCAGCTTTCTTAAACATATTTTGCGTTTGAGGAAGAAAGAAAATGAAGACCTGTATAATTCTTCCGATAAATCCCAAACCCACAGTATGTATTCAAGCTGTGCATACCATGCAAATCACAGTATCATATAAAAAAATGTTATCACAGTTAAAAAGAAGCTATTATCGTAGGTGCTTTACAGTGCCATTTTAGATCTCAGTATTTCTGGAAATCTGCCTTAGAATACAGTAATATTATATTTGGGTAAGAAGAACGTATGAGACAATGAAGAAAAAAGCCTTTTCAGGGTCAAAAATACTTCTAAGCAGAGTCTTCTCAGACTTTAAAGCAGTGATGCTGAAAATCTGAGCTGTGGGTTTAGGGTTGGGAGAGGGTGAGTGAGTGGGTGGGGCAGAAGGGAAGAGAAAGCTTAATCTCTAGTTAGAGAATTGGCAGCTTTCTCTTTCTTCACCATTACATAGATGTGCACAAAAGAAGTGTGTTACAGAATGACCTTATGACTCTAGTTAAGCAGCAGGAGTAGCATAAAATGGAACCTTTACATTTTCTTTTTGTTAGACATGTCAAAATTTTAAAAAGCTGTTATTTTAAGAGTCCTTTTTTTCCCCATCCTCAAATGATTCCAGTTGCTGGGGAGAAGGGGGAAGTTTCTTTACTACAATAAATACTACACTTATCCTTCCTCCTTATTAAACTTGAAAAATGTTGCACATAAAAGTTGAGCACCAGCTTCTAGTGTCTGTATTTTAAGCATGTACCTAGCAGCGCTTCAGTAGGGTCACTTTTCTGTCACATGGACGTATCTCTGGAGATGCCCAGGCAACAAAATTCAGCGTATTTGTATTTTGTTAGAGGAGTGCACATAACATTTGAGAGGCACCTGAGGAGCTGTATCCATTTGACTTACATCTTTTCTAGGAAATGTAGACTGCTATCATGGTATAAGCCTGAAAGGGGAACATCCTCAGCTGATCTGATGGCATTTTTAACATAAAGAATAGTGAGACGGTTCAGATGAGTAGGTCAGAATTTATTTTAACTTTCTTGTCTGAAAATACGGAGAATAACACTGTTTGGCATTCATCTTCTAAAACCCTCCTAAGCATCTGCCCTTCCTTTATAGCAAAAAGTTCACTAACAACTGTACTGTTAAAGAAAAGTCTCTTTAGAGATTAGATAACTTGTACTTATGCAGCTGTTAATTACGATGCTTTAAATCACTAATTAAAGCCACATTTGTCTCCTCCTTCACTCTGCTTTCTGTAAGCATATTGGGCATAATTTTAAATGCATTAAATATGTGTTACTGCACTAAAAGAGAAAATTGAAGCTCCTCAAAAACAGAGGACATAGCAAGCACCACTACAGCAACAGAGAAGTAGGCAGACATAGAGGGAGCCTTGTTCATCAGCTTGAAAGCTAGTAAGAAATAAGACATGAGGCTGGAACAGGAAGAGATACGGTAGAGTTTTTAATTTCATGTTATTCTCCTGGGGCAGATCTCCCATCCATATTCAAGCCTGGATTCAGCAAGATAATCAGGTCCAGGTTCAACACTTGAACAGTCTTGCTGATTTCCTTGGAACAGCATCAACACTTGAAGTTCTGTCCTCTTTTCATCTTGCTAAAGGACAGTTTCAAAACTTTATGCTTTCCTTTCTCAGTCTGGCCCCAAAACATTTGCAGAGAGGGATTTCTTCTGTGATTTGGTCTAGCGTTTCTTTCATGAAGCCAAGTATTTCAGAGTGATTTGGTAATGGTAGAAATACTTCGCTATATATGAGGGAACTCAGCCTCCTTCATTAATCAATATAGAGAAAGCCATACAAAACCAGATTTGTGAACAGCTTGTGAGGCATATAATCAAAAATGTTGTAAACTTTGATTATCAAAAATGGAAATATTTTTGCATATCTGGTGGTGTAAGACCTTTAAATTAGCCCTGGAAAGGAATATCTATCCATATTTTGAAGAGACTGAGCATTATTTTGGCAGTAATTTGATGCTGCTGATGAAGCTGTCGAAGCTGGAATAACAAGAGGAAAAAAGATTTTGCATATCTTTAGTCTTTCCTATGAGTCATTTATGCAAATAGTCATGTAGAATAAAAACAGCTGATGGCTGCATCTAGTCCTGCAACTGGCATTAAAAATGAAACCTAGCTTTACCTGGAAACAGAAAAAATGCTTCTGTATTTTATTTTATTTTTTTTTTTATGTAAATAGCAAGTTTTGATCAGATAGTCTAGAAAACAAGGTCTAAGCACTTTCTTTAAACAAAAATAGGATAGGCTTAACCACTGGGTAACGATACCAACTTCAAAGGAAAAGGATCAAGTGTGTATTTGGCAAAAATGCAGCATATTGTTTTATGACATTTATCTTATTACAGAAAATTTGAGTTTGGGCTTATTTACTGTTATGAACTTCAACAGCAAAAGAGGGAAGGCAAACATGACAGCAATCCCTAACAAATTGAAATAGACTTTTTGGAAATTTCAATAAGCTGGTATGCCATGATTTTAATGTCTAGGTTACTTTTTCATGGAAGTATTACAACCTAAACCCACTAATTCCTCACAATTATTTTTTTTTTGGGGGGCATTTAGAATAGGGTAGGCCTGGTTCTTAGAGCTAAGTAGAGCTATCTTATCTCTAGTTGTACAAAGTTAGAATATTTTGGCAATTTCTGAATTGTCATCAATAGGAGGGCTGTTTCTGTAGCCTTGTGTGTACGCTAAAGCTAAATTCTCAGCTGATATGGATTGATGCAGTTGCGTGAAAGCTAGTGTAATTCTCTTGATGCAGAGCAACTGAAGCTTTGGCCCATTTCTTCAAAACTATGCAAGAACAAATTCATACTATTTTAAGATAGGTATTGCCTGCCACTGTAATATCACTCCCTAAATTATCACTTTCTGCATGGCTACTTATTAATTTGTTAGGCCCACTGACTAACACAGCACTGTGCATATGTTCAGCTTTCTTCAAAGTCTGAATCATACCAGATTCTGCTGAAAACATATTCTCTTAGCAAGCTTTATCTTATACCAAGGGCCAATACAGTGAATAATTGAATGTCAATATTAAAAGCATTTCTGTAGTAAACATTTTGTATTGAACTGTTTTTTTTCTAACCTGAAATGTTAACATGACATTACTAACAAGCTTTTTCTCATGTCTTTTGCTATGATAAAGCAAATTTTATTGTGGTATTTCTTTTTTCATTGTCTACCATCTTTTGAAATTACAGACAACTTTCAACTAATGTAAATATGAAGAAAAAAGGCAGTAAATTCCCATCAAACTTTGCTTTTGATTATACAAGTATTATAACAGCATCTTTTTTTTTTCCTTATTTTCTTTTGTGTCTTTATTTTTGCTAATCATATTTAAACAGAATGGAACAATGTATTGCTCAAGCATCACAAAAGTCATCTGGGAATGCTCATCTTGGCTTACAAGGTTTGACTGTAAGTAGGAAAGGCTTTGGAAACAGCTGAGAAGGGTGAAAGTGTCCATATGTCCTTTAAAATCATAACATGATGCAGTCTGTAATGAACGAGTGTATGACCATACTATGAGGAAATAAATGTGGCATGTTTGATAAACTAGCATTACAGGGCATACTTCTAAATACATGTAAAAAAGTCCATTAAATATGTGCAAAAATTTACCTCTGGTAGAAGATATAAACATAAACGCACATTATGTTAAAAGTAGTTCTTAAAGGTGAGCTTGTAAATACCGACAGGCAAGAAAAATAGAAATTATCAGGATTACATTGAAAATTGTCTTTTATGGCTTCAGGAGCTTAAATTTTATTGCAATTTTCTAAATCATAGTAACCTCAGTTGTTATAAATAACTGTAGTGTTTATGTGAGTAATCTAGTATGTGGTCTACTGTATCCTCTTTACACATCTTCCCATAGCCAATGTTTTCATTCTGTCTTTGACTTGGAATTTAGACTTGAGTTGCAAAGAATTTGGTAAACCATAGTTACCCTCTTGGATTCTGCGTTTAGAATTTCATTTTATCCTCTAAACTCATAAATCAGATTCTCAGTTTCCATTAATATTTTCTATGCTCTAGTTTCTTAGCCTTGTGTGGTTTTTCCATATCTTGATATTTTTTCTTCCTTTATGAGTTGTCAGCCTGTACCTTTTTTTTTCTCATGCATTTCTTATCCATACTTTTTGCTTTGGTTACCTTCTGGTGTTACTGCAATTGTAGGCTAATTGCAAGCTTCATAACATAGCATATACTGACAGAGCATATATGACTCAAAGCAGTGAAGAAAACTCAATGTGTATGTCATTGGGAGGCTTTATGTATCTAAGAGCAGTTTGAAAATTTCGGTGTGTCTTGTGTTCATAAAACCAGAGTGCAACCAAGACTTGTATATATAAGTGCAGGGCTAGCTTGATTGCATGGTACATCTGACTTGGTGGTATTTTTATTAAAAAAAAACCAAAACAAAACAAAACATCAAAATTAAAAAAAAAAAAATTGCTGTATTTTTCTATATATTTCTCTAACACTTAAACCAAACCAGTCAATTTTGGAAAAAGTTCAATTATCTTTTAATAAAAATTATATACATGTTAGTGTTTTTTTATTTCTGAAAGTGCATGAAAAGATAGTAGATATTTCCCTGCGAACTTTAGCAAACAGCCAGGTATTACATAAGCTCCATTATATGAACATTTTGAAAAACCTAGGCAAAAGCTGCCTTTTTGCTGCGGCTGAGGATTCAGGAAGGTTCTCAACATATTCTGGCTTTCAAAACAGTACTGTAATTATTTCAGTGTCTATTATTACCATTGTAATTCAGGACTTCAGCGAACAATGTGTGTAGCTGAAATCAGTGGTATTTTTACTTTGACTTTTAGAAATCTAAATTTCTCACCTTCTTAAGGATGCACATCACATGCCATATGATGTTTAAGATATCAAAGAGAATCAAGAAAGATAAGATTATTTGTATTATTTTCTCTAGATATAATTTTCAAAATACAATTCGATTTTCAAGTGGCAGTTTTAGTTTGATATCTGAGAAGCTGTTCGGATTCCAAGGAGATCAGCCAATGTGTTTCACCCTGCATTGAAATAAAAAGTTACATTGAGTTATATTGAATAAAGCTCTTGAATTTAGCTTGGCCATTAAAAAAAACACTGACTATTCTTAACATCAATTTACTTAATAGAAAAGGTAATACATCTTTAAATAACTTGTGAGTATTATATTTGCCACATAGTCATTGAGAGCTTTCCTTCCAGATAGCTGGCTTCAAAGTCCAGATATCAGCCAGCTGTCATTCATTAAATATTTTAATATTGAGTGAAATTAACTTTTAAATTAATAGCAAAGATGAATTTAAAAAAAAAAAAAAAGCCCTTCTCTTTAGCCAGAGCAGGATGCCTCATTGTGCAATTTGTCATTTTCTTATTCAGCTCTCTCCATTTGGTTTTGATTTAGCTCTAGACCCTGGAAACCAGAGCCGGCATCCACACACAAAAGCTGTTTCAAATTACTGTGCAGCAAGTTTTTAAACACATTAGCAACAAGAACAAGCTGTCCTCATGCTAACTGCTCCTGCTTTGTTCTTGATTGTGGAAAATCTCACTTTAACTGCCCTCTAATTTGTTGCAGATAGCTACTGCACCAGCAGCTGCCTTGGCATAGGATTAAACACGTATAAAAATGTTATTTTTCCACACAAATTATTGGCAGCACCAAAAGCCAAAAAATCCCTTTTGGAAAAATTCGTTTTATTTTCCTATTTTTTTCTATTTTCATATTATTGTTATTACAGCTCTGCCCCCCACATTCTCCTCAGTCTTTCCCCCCTCAGTCCTTTAAAAGTACATAAGTGTAAAAATTTCTTATTTTTCTAATGCAGATGTGCAGGTTTGATGTTTTACTATGAGCTGGTTGAAAAGGTTTCACATTGTCTTGCATGAGCTGAGAATCTGTCTATCACAATATCAAATCCTTGAAACTAAGATAAAAATAAGACACAGGGAAACCTTCTGGGTCACATACTTTCAGATATTCTAAATTGATTTTAACGAGAATGTAAATTAACAATTCAGAACCACATTACAGAATGGCAGAGAAGAAATTCTTTAAATTGTTGTCTGACATTAATTGCATTTAACGCTGTATTTGTGATGTCATTGGCATTACTCAGCACAGCTGTTTCTGCAGTATTATGTCAGGATTTGTAAGCATCTGGCATTTTTGTGAATCATGACTAGGGAGCACCTAAGCCCTTGCTTTCTGTGGTGTCTGAAAAGATCCTTGGTGACTAACTCAGTATGTAAAGAAATATTAATACTCTTTGTTTCACGCTTGTGAAGAGCCAGAGGATTTGGTAGTGGCAGTGCCCCTGTATGTGCAAACTTTGTCTTTGTTCCATTTCATTGAAGATGCCACCCACTTATCAACCATACTGCCATACCCTTTGAGAAAATGTTGCTTTCTGCCAAGATGACTAAAGGCACAGTTGTTCGCAAAGGAGGAAAATCAGTGACCTGACTGTTGACAGGGCTCGTTGTCTCTTCCCTGGACCTATTCAGTGATTTCTGTCCATTCCAGCCAAAAGGACTGATGTTTCATTTCCTCTTCCTCCTTCATATGGAGCCCTGGGAGTGCCTCTCATGGCGTTTTTGAAGTACATGGCAAATTCAGTTGAACACATGGCAAGATTGGTTGAATGTAATTGAAAAATATGCATCCTTCTTAGTTAAGGTTCAAAACAAACATCTGTTATATAAGTATATATGTGACTATTTTTGTCTCTAAAAGGGTTTATGACCTGTGTGCATCACTCATTTTAAAGATGGGTAAGGACAAGCAGCAGTACTATGACAAGAAGCTGGGTGGTGTGGCTGCCATCCAGGGGGACCTAGACAAGCTCGAGAAGTGGGCCCATGTGAGCCTTATGAGGTTCCAAGAGGCCAAGGTCCTGCATCTAAGTAGCAGCAACCCCTTGTATCAATACAGGCTGGGGGATGAAGGCACTGAAAGCAGCCCTGCCAAGAAGGACTTGATGTACTTGTGGATGAAAAGCTGGACATGAGCCAGCAATGTGCTCTTGCAGGTCAGATAGCCAAACGCATCCTGGGTTGCATCTAAAAAAGTGTCACCAGCAGGTTGCAGGAGTTGATTCTTCCCTTCTGCTGTCCTGAGACCCCGCATGGAGTACTGCATTCAGCTCAGTACAGGAAAGACATGGACTTGTTGGAGAGGGTCCAGAAGAGGGACACAAAAAGAATCAGAGGGATGGAAAACCTTTCCTGTGAACAAGGTGCTGAGAGAGCTGGGGTTGTTCAGCCTGGAGAAGGGAAGGTTCGAGGCACACACTGCTGCCATTTAGTACTTAAAGGGAGCTTATAAAAAAGATGGGGCAAGATTTTTCAGAAGGGCCTGTTTAAAACTAAAAGAGGGGAGATTCAGCCTGGACATGAGGAAAAAATTCTGTATAATGAGGATGGTAAAACGATAGCACAGATAGTTGCCACATCCGTGGAAATATTCCTAGTCAGTTTAGACAGGGCTCTGAGTAGCCTCATCTAACTGAAGATGTTCCTGTTCATTGTGGAGGGGCTGGTCTAGGGGACCTTTAATAGTCCTTTCCAACCCAAACTATTCTATGATTCTATGATATAAGTAATCTATGTTGCTTCTGTAAGGTAAAATTCCCCTTGTTCCTCTCATGTTGGCTCAGGTGGGCTGTTGCTCTATCACTTCCTGTTGGTTTATCTTCCTGTTGGTTTATCTTCCTATTTTAAGCAAAGCTTGCTCATCCTTGTAATGGTTAGGGCTTGGACTGATACTACCTCTTCGGTTTTGGTAGTATTTCAAATTATTCTAAGTGAATGATATTTCAAATAATTCTCATATGGTTCCAGTGTAAATCTCATAAGCTTTTGGGTTTTGGTTATTGCCATTTTTTAGTACTCTGCTCTCAGGTAATTTTTCTGAAAAGCTTAGCCTCCATCAGTTTTTCCTTTCAATATAATCTATTTCATTTGCCTCTATGGTGCTATATATGGTCTGAAGATTGTATTTAGAGATAATATGGATTATATTGTTGCAATGTACTTATGAATAGTGTCATCCCCAGTTTCAGAAGTGAATAATATAATCATTAGGATACCATCTTCTTTGATGACTTCTCTTTCAAGAAGCTCACAAGACTTTATTTCCTTCTTACATAGTATCCCTCAAAAGACAAGTTTGAAGTGAAGTTGCCTTGAAAATCTTTGCTCCAGTCTTACTGTTATGACTAAGTGGCTCATTGTTTTGGGTCTGGTGAATAATGAACTGCTTGCAAGAGTCTCAGTTGTGTAATCAGAGGAATTATGAACATTAAGTAGGGTATCTGTATGAAGTAGAAGGCTCATGGTCTTGCAAAAGCATTGGGAAATTTTTACAAATTTGAACTTGCTGCCATATTGGTCAGGAAAGTATTTCTAAGGCCTGGTTAATGATTTTGCCATGTTTAAACTGTGCTTAAGAATACCTGCCAGTAGACATTGATTATCATACACACAGGCGGTGACAGGTTTGCTGCTGTTGGCATTTCCAGAGAAGGTGGGAGCAGTCAACCACTAGGAATGAAAAAAAATCCAAATTGCATTTTGATTTGGTATGATTAAGATAGCCTAGAGGACTGGCAGATTTGAATCTGAAGAGTTCACAAAGTGTTGTCCTGGTTTCAGCTGTAACAGTTATTTTTCCTCCTTCCTACTAGCTGGTGCAGTGTTGTGTTTCAGCTTTAATCTGAGAACAATGCTAATAAACATACTGATGTTTTAGTTGCTGCTCAGTAGTGCTCACCTTGATCAAGGACTTTTCAGTCTCTAATGCTCCACCAATGAGGAGGGGCATGGGAAGCCGGGAGAAAACGGAGATGGAACACTTGACCCAAACTAGCCAAAGGGGTATTCCATACCACAACATGTCATGCCTGGTATATAAACTGGGGGGAGCCACTCAAAAGGGCAGATCTTTGCTCAGATCAGGCTGGGTACTGGTCGGGTGGGAGGTGAGCAATTGTATTGTGCATCAATTGTCTTTATTGTTTTTTTTCCTTTCATTTTTTAGTTTTATATTCTCCCCCCTTGTTATTACCCTTATAATAATGATGATGATAATCATCATCATCATCAATCATAATCATCATCATTATTATGGGATAATTATTGTTATCCCCTTGTTATCACCCTTATAATTGTATATTAATAATATTATTAAATATTATTATTATTACTACTACTAGTTTTCTATTATACTTTAGTTATTGGACTGTTCTCATCTCAACCAGGGTGGTTTACATTCCTTTGATTGTCCTTCTGATGCTGCCCAGAGAAGGAGGGCAAATGAGGGGAGGTGAGCAAAACGATGTGTGGTTATGTGTTAGCTGGTGTTAGACCATGACAAGCGTAAAGGAAATTTAGTTCCTATGTATATATTCTCCTCTATGAATGGACACTGAAGATACTAGGTTGTACCTGAGAGTTGGAACATCAGTTATATACACGTGGAGTGGCAGCTAGTTACTTTAAAATTAACAAAACTCTTGGCTTTATTTCAGATAACAGATATATGCATGTTTTCCTTTTATTTCTGACGACTTATTCCTTAGGATTTATAATTTGGTTTTGGAGATGATTTTTTTTCCTTTTTTCACCCCCCCCCCCCTTTTTAACCCTTTAAGTTTGGCCTGTATTTGGTTATTTCAGAGTAATTAGAAAACTGTCAGTAATTTCACAGTCATTTCAAGAGTGATTCTTAGAGATAAATAAAGAAGACCATTCTCACTGACCAGAATCCCAGTCCAGATCACTCAAAGGCTTTTAGACAATATCATTTATTTAGCTCCAGGGTTTAATAGTGAGTCTGGTAATGTAGGAAACAGCATGGAGAGAGTTAACAAATAAAGCCGGATGTCAGCATATGCACAACCCAGGTGACCAATCACTGTGTAAGGTGGTGCATGTGATCAGCCTGAGGGGGTATAAATATGAATTATAACTGCGCAATAAACGAGCAAGCTCCATCACTCATATTGAGTTAGTGTCTTGACTCTGGCCGGTCTCCTACATCTGGGTCCCTACATGGTAATGCCAGGCTTTGTGTGTAATACAGAACTTTTGGTGGCCAGCATTAATTCAGTAATCTCCTTCATATGAAACATATGCTTGAACTATCCTAGTTCCAAAGGTGTCATTAGTATCCTTCAGGTAGTTTATTTGTACTTTCTTTTAGGAAAGTTTAATTTTTAATGTAAGTCTATTGCCACAACTTACTTTTGGAAACTTCCTAAATTTTTCCGGTTTGTGGTTACACTAATGAGATTTTCACAATTCATGCATTAATGCTGCTCTGTAGGATCAGGAATTCAACTAGTTCTTCAGATCACTTTTCTCTTGCCTTTCTGTTTCATAAAACCTATCTGTCTACTACCAGCTATTCTGTGAAAACCATTGTCCTGGGTTCAGCAGCAGCAGTCGTTTTTCTCCTTCTTAGTAACTGGTGCAGTGCTGTGGTTTTGACTTTTGGCCTGGGAACAGCGCTGATAATACCGATGGTTTAGTTGCTGGTTAGTAATGCTTACTCTGACCAAGGACTTTCTGAGCCTCATGCTCTGCCAGGGAGGAGAGGAAGCCGGAAGGAAGCAGAGACAGGAC
>WYDI02019994.1:21768-33544 GCA_009867235.2 Psittacus erithacus | reverse complement strand
GTTTAGTGTGAGGTGTCCCTGCCCATGGCAGGGGGATTGGAACTGGATGATCTTAAGGTCCTTTCCAACCCTAACTACTCTATGATTCACTACTGAACACTTTAAAATACAGCAAGCACTTTCCTTGACAACAAATGAGCCAGATTAGATTTCAGCTCATTCTCTCATAGTTGTATTAGAGCTCTTGTGCTGGCCAGGTCACAGCCATTTTTTTCATATCATCCACAAAACAGCAATGTGAGAGGTGAGATCTTTTCCTGTGGCTTTCTAAACCAGATGTGCGTTTTCTTTAAAATCAACTTTCTGCCTATTTTTATTCCAATTTTGTCAAGTTCAGGTATCAGATTTTAAGGAAAGAATCACGGCGAAAACGTTCTGTACAACATGGTACAGTGTAAGACATCCCTGCCCATGGCAGGGGATTGGAACTGGATGATCTTAAGGTCCTTTGCAATGCAAACCATTCCGTGAGTCTATGAAATACAGAAAATGGAAAAATCTCCATTTGCATTAAAGCGTGATGCTGGTTGTTTATTTACTTCATCTGGCAAGAATTAATGGCTCAGGCACTCTCCCTGCATATCTTAACATTTAGCAACGAAGCCTGTATAAAAGATGCCACAAATAACAGGGAGCTGCAGGGCATCCTCCCTCTCTGGCAGCAGCACTGCAGAGGACATAATGACAAGAGGCAGTTGTGTCTAACCAGGGTGAGGTGTTAGCTCTGCTATTTAAAAAGTTTAAACTTGAGTTCACACAGGTCTGAAGATCTCCCAATAGGTCCCAACAGAACAGTAATATTTTCAGCTGGTCTGAACATTAATCTTCATGACGAACAAGGGGATAATAGCCTGTCCTATTATGCTCAAGGGACAGATATAAGATCTGAAACTAAAGACAGAAAATGTTTCCGGTGTCTCTCAGGCCCTATTCTGCAAATAGTTCCTCTTACGAGTGATTTCACTGAATACTTGGGCAGTACAGGATGAGTTTCTTTTTTATTTTTCCATGCAGATTTGCAGAAAGAAGTTTTGAATGTGTTTCTAAGAGGCTGGAGGTATTCTCATGTTGAAGGATCATGTAGGTTAGGATCTTAGAAGTCAATTTTCCTTTCCAGAGTAGGTTCAGTATTTATAGCAGGTAAGCTAAACATAGCCCGAATAACGTCAGACTACACCCATTACAGTATCTCTTTTATTTTTCTACACTGTCCTCTAGACCATATAAATTTAGCCATGCGCTTAAAAATAAATGAAGCATGATTTCTTAAACTGGAGGCGCTTGTGAAGCCATAAACATTTTATGCACACATTTACTTTGCACAAAATACTGAACTTTAATTGTTTAGTGCTTAGTTATGCAGTTGTTTAAAAGGGAAGCTCGATGGGTTCTTTAGGCAAGCTGAAGAGACCATCCCCCTGAGCCTGTTTTCCTTCAGGGTCTTTTTCTTCGTGTAAAGACAACCTAGGGGGCTGAACCTGTTTGAACACTGCACAGCTGAAGGTGGTACATGAACATCACTATCTTCCCTTCAGCACTTTATAAACACAGGACTTCACTAGCATTATGTTTAGTTTCGCCTCCCTCAACTGAAAAGAAAGCAGACTGATTTGACACTTTCTTTAAAAGAGCAAAGAGAAGAATGCTTGCATTCACTTAAAAGAAGTGGTATCTTAGACTGCTGACAGATTGAACCTTTAAAATGTAATTTTAAAATGGAAATGTTAGTATAGTATCCCTTTACTGCAAAGGGTTTCTAGGAAGAGTTGGTTTGGATTTCTTCACTTTTCATCTTGACACTGATGCTTTTATCAATTTAAACACACTAACATTAAACCACTAGAAGGCATGTAGGTTTCAATAAAACTCATTTTTTATATCTTCAGCCCATATAACCAAATGAGCTGCTTTAACTTTTTTTTAAGCAGAAAAGATAATAAAGTTAAATGAAAAGTCTCAGAGTTTAATTCTAAGACTAAATGGTATTTTAGATGAAACAGTTAAAGAAAGCAGAGTTTGTAACTATGAGATAAAGATAAAATCTATCTTTACATTATGAGGATTCTCTCTTAGAACTCCATAATTGATATACACACTTCCACTTCTCACTGCCATGAGCTGCAATGTGCTGCCTGTGAGTCAAACCAGGGACGCTGCTATGAAAAAAGCACTTGATGAAGGCTGGGAGTAGGAGTATTCTCCCCAGCTGTACCACTAGCATGCTGGGAGACTGTGGGCAAGTTGCTTCTGCATTTCTGCTCTCCAGTATCTTCTGCAAATTGAAGATACTAATGTTCACTTTTAATGCAAGATATGTTGATCTCTAAATAAGAGATACGGTACGCATGCCTACCACTTTGCCAGTTCAAATGTTTTCTTGAAATAGCTTGTGTTACATGAGAGAAAATTAAGAACAGAAAGTAGAACCAGAAAGAAATTACTGTAAATAAGTTTATTTGAAGGTCTTGTAATGAAGGAAGGGAAATACCCACATAACCACAGAATGGATAAAATAGTGGTTAAAGTAGTAAAGCAAAATGTGCACACCTAAGTGTTCAATAGACCATAAACACTGGAAAAGACACATACAGCAGAAATAAAGACAGAGTTATTAAGACATTAAAAAAGCATCATATAAGGCCAGGAAGGTATAATGCAAGAAAATGTGTGCATTTATATACATACATGTGTATGCATGCATACTCACAGTCATGCAGAAAGAGAAAGAGATGTATCTAACAGCCTCTAGGTTGGAAAGAAACTTCAGGAGTCGCATCCTGTTGGTGGTATTTCACTGCTTCACCCATCCAACACAATGCAATTCACAAATGACTTAGGGCTTTGGAGAGGGAAAATTAAGACTGATTCTAGCTTGCACATACAAAGGGTACTGCTTGTTCTAACATTCACTGCAGTATGTAATTACTGCTTGTTCTAATATTCACTGCAGTATGTAATTATAAATACATATAATTAGGTGACTTAGATTATCACAAAATGACCCCAGTGCTGCTTTCTGCATGAGTTGGCTATGCAATGTAAACCAGAAATGAGTGACCCTGAGGATGCAGAAACTACTGTAAGAAGTTATATTTGAGACATAAGGAAAAAGCAGTTATGAATTTGGCTAATTATTCTAGAAGACAGACTTATAGATAACAAGGTGGCTTTCTTCCAGATTTGTGTCTCAGTTAATTGTCAACTCCAACTGCATCTTTTCTAGTGGTAAAGGCATTTCTAAGGCCTTTTCTCAAACTGAATTTTCCAACAACTAGTAGAATCTAAACTAAGTTTGCAGCCTTCTCTACAGTGGGGGCACTGACTGTCTATCTCTGTCTCTTCACTCCCACTCAGGTGACCTCTGAGAAAGCTGTTGAACATGATTATCTTTCACTACTTTATTCCAGTATCAAATGCTATTTGGGTGAACAGGAAGGAAGAAGACGAGGAGGATGGAACTGCAGAGCCATGGAAAGTAAATTACACAAATTCCTTTCAAACAAGCTATTGCCTCCATACGTTCATGTGAGCTCAAAAAACTCCATGACATAGAGCTTCCGTAGAGGTGACTGATAGATCAGAGCAGAAATTTTATCCATTCAATGTATCAGGTAAATGATAACTTACTCTCTAGCCAATAGGGGAACATCTGTTTCATATACCTCACTCCTTACACTTAAATTTAATCCAGATAAACTATGTCCCAGGATTGTATATACACTGAATACAATTCATTTCCTAGCTTAACATATTGCTACCCAGAAAGAGCAGCAAACACAGCATGACTGTAGCATCAATATTTTTTTTTTAAAAGATACTAAAGAGAGATTTTCCTTGTTTAGTAACTTCAACTATAAATCATAGGGAAACAGATTTGTAGTGTCTCTCATACTCCTCTTTGACAAGTGCTTTCGATAAACCAGACAAAGTGGGTGAAAATCAAAGCTGGAGACATAAATATTTTTCCTGGAACCAGGAAGACACATTCCACCTAGTTAAAACTCTCAGTTAAAAGGAAAGCTTTTATGATACTTTCCAGAAGGAAAAACACGGTCATTGTGACATGCAAAATTGTACTTTGGGACAAAAATGCCAATGCAGATGAAAAACCCCTTCTCTAACCAATTCTAGATTTCAGACCTTTGACCTTCCTTTCTTCTCAATTGTATGTACTTCTTAGGTGACCACAGAATTCAATGGTAGCTTTCTGCTCTGAAGAAATTTGCATTCTCCTCAAACATTTTAGATCTATGGTTGAACAGTCTGTTTTCTCACCACTTGACATTTTGTATGCCCGCATGTTACCTGTGCAAATGCAGGTATTCAAAGAGGCTGGAGTTTCAGAGGGGCCAAAAGGCTGTATCTATAAACTGAGGCCAGTACATGTTGCAAGCACTCAGAACCTCTGTGGTACCAAGAGACCAGGCATCAAGCTAAGCACTACATTATAAGGACATCCAGAAAAATCACCAAGCCTTCTGCTAATGAATGATACCTAATACTTTGAAAATAGGGCAAATTGGAACCCAAACTAGTTATTTATACAATTGTGATGCAGTTTTCGGCTCCATCTGCTCAAGTTTCACATATTTGTCCACGTTGAATCAACAGCTTCTTGGAATTCCTTATGTCAGAATATGAAGAAGACCAAAACCAGAAGTATGTGCTTTGCTAGTGTGCATGAATCAGGCTCATAGCGCCTCACTGAGGTTTTATGAAAGAGACGCTGTAAGCAAGAAGCAGCTAGGGCTGAATGAACATGGTACTTAACTTTAGAAAACATATCTGTGCTATGTCTCGCACCTCTGAAAAACCCCTCATTGTATTTAAAGCACATCTTACGTGTAACTGAACTGAAATCTTATGTTTCGTGCATTGGCATGAACTATGCAATTACTGCAATTGCACTCTGGCCTGTACTTGACGAAATATCAAGGATTACAATGCAGTATCCTTCAGCCAACTTAATAGGGCTTTACCTAGGAGAGTGATGAAAGAATTCAAGGTTTTACAAATAGGCTACTTGTAGTTGAAACACATCTGTAGCTGTCATGTTCCCACTGCTCTTATTTTAATCACACATTGATTATTCATTACAAAACCTCTTGTGATAGCTTAAAAAAAGAATCCCCCGGTAGCAATAGCTGGGATTTGATAATGAACCAAATCCAGGAAACACTCAAGCTCTCCTTCATTCTAAGGGTAATTCTGTTAAGAGGGAAGCATCTTACTTGCCAAAGTCAAAACAAGTCCTAGGCATAGGTCATTTGTTCCAACGGCACCCATTATTCTTTGTGTCCTAGTGGAGAAGCTACTACTCTGTGCTCTTGCAATGATAAATTATAGGGGGAAAAAACTATCATATAAAGAGTTTCCTGACTCACAGCCAGACAGATAAGAGAAGTATATAGAGAAACCCCTCTCTGTCTATACTGACTGGGGAAAAAGCCCCTCATGAACAATAGCATGTATTGAAGATGGCAAGAGGAGACACAATTGCAGATGGGCACTGTGCAACAGCACTCTGAAATGTCCCATATTTCCTTAAGAAGATCAAGACATTTCAAAATAGCTTAAGCAAAAACAGGTTAATTATTTATCAGCCTGAAGTGAGGAGAATAAAGAAAGAGGGAGTGGTATTGGCATTTCCACCTCTTGCTGCTTTGTTGGAGTACAGTGATCTCAGGAAGTCAGGCAACTTTCCTATCCTGCTGCCATGAAAATGGGAAAAGAGGAGGTTTATACATTTCCTTCCATCATGTGCTGCTGTTTTCGTTTTCCTACATGTCTGTTGCCCTCACTATTGGTAAGAGGATGCAGCAGCTGTTTCCTCTCAGCTCCTTTCACCTATAGGTACAGAGTGAAAGAGAGAGCTCAGCCCTTATGAACAACTGCTTGATGGGGAGGAAAGGGCAGCAATCCCAAGAACACATCTGCCAACAACTCATTCTGTTGGAAATACCGGAGGACTTTCAACTTCATATCTCAGAGAGACAAAAAAATAGCGGGCTTCCAAAACCAAATTATGGAATGGGAGGGGGAACATTGCCTCCGTTGCCTTTTGAATGAAATGAGCAGCTGGCAACTCCATATGGCTCCTTTTAAGTTTAGTACACAGCTTGCTCTGCAAAGGTTCCTTTTGATTCCAGGGGAACTTTCTGCAGAAGGTGGTATTGCTTACCATATGTAATGTTGGCAGGATGACTGCCTCCTCCCTCAACTCACCTTTGGGAAGGGAGAGGAAGGGGATGAACATCAAGGCTCAGTGTGCCAAGACTTGAAATTATATTTACATGCCAAAGTGGGACTTCTGCTTTGAACACCAGCCACAACAGCTCTTTTGCACTTTAGGTAGTTCATTAATAGAAATCAATACAAGCTGCCTTTTAAGAAAGCCAGCCCTTGTTCATTGGCACACAGTGTAGTTCCTCTTAGCAGAAGCATCAATGCTTACAAGGTGTGTGGTAAATTAAGGTAACACTGCAGAATGGCAAGGCTACAGAAAACAGTTTCATTTCAGTACAAACTTAAAAAATAAACCAAAGTACATGGAGAGGAAGAGTAATTACTAAGAACTAGAGACAAAAGATATTTTGCCTTTACCTGGAGACCTTTCTTCTCTATCTTTTCCTGGAGTATCTGAAGGCACTTGGTGAAATCTGTGAGGTCCTGATCCACTGTCTCAATTAATTCACATCCCTAGTGAAGAAGCAGAAAAACAGAGAGAAAAACACCCAGTATCAGTCATCTGTCAATTACAAGAACTAATATTGTCTCTGGTGAAATTGACTGCTGTCAACATGTCTTAAAAGTCTCTACATTGAGATAAAGAATTAAAAGACTATTGCCCTTACAAAGCCCAAAGACTTAAGACCCAACTGAACACATTATTATGAAACAATGGTTTAATAGGCACCGAGGTAGATATTCAAAACTCATCGAGTATGTTTGTGAGTTAGGATGAGCATGTTCTACAATGCTCTGCTGGATGGTCAACTTTTGTTGCAGTGAGCCCCAGGTGATCAGGAACTTCCAAGATCAGGAAAATAACTATTCTCTGGTGCTGTAACTACTGTGTTTCTGCTACCTATATTCAAATGTACACATAAGCATACCAAAGTGTGTAGGCTTCCCAGAACCAGTGCAGTTGCATGAGCTAATCTGCAGTGATACAGTTTCCTTGCAGTGGTGTAATATGGATGAAAGCACGTTAAAGTGGGGAAAAGCAGGAGTTCAGTTTTCTTCATTAAGAGCTAAAGCAATTCCTAAGCCTCTGATAAAAAGCTGAATAAGGAAAAGTGGAGTATATCTGCCATATAAAGTCACTATTCAAAGAGATTTCAAGGATACAAAATACCCAATACAGCAACATAAATTAAAATAAGAGCCATACCTGCTGGATTTAGAGGTTCCCCCTCCTACAACTTCAAGGTCCCATTAAAAGGCTCCTAGCTTTGTCTTTATCTGACAGACTTTATGTTTCTGCTACACATAATAACAACTGATAAGAGAGAAGCATTCAGATCACAGAATCTTTGTATGTGTGTGTGTGTATAAAGCACATTCTTCTGTTACATCAGAAAAATACCCCAACTTATTAAAGTTGCCTCTACCTTAGTGGTAAAAAAAATTACAGAAGGACTGATTTCCCCCATCAGTGCATGGATGGAGTTTAGTGGATTGCATACAACAAAATAATGAGGCTCCAATAGGAAGACACATACTATCATTGAAATGCTTCCCTGCACAGCCAGAATGAATATAAAACCAAGCAACACAGTAGGGGATTTGGATGAAGTAGAAGAGATAAGGGAGGAGATAACAAAAAGCTTTTTATTATACCACTTCTCCTCCCTCCTCAAAACCTTCAGAAGGGAAAACTGGTCAAAAGCAGCAGCCTTTCTGATACCTGATACTGCTCTAAATACCTTTTCAAGCAGTAATAACAGGCTGGCCAAGGTGAAGCATCATATAGCAGTAACAGCTTATATGATCAAAGACCTCCCTTGCTGAAGTGAAGCTGCTGCCACCATGAAAAAGCTAGGGAAAATGCAGCTAGAGCCTGGACTCAGTGATAAGCATCAACTAATTTGAAGAGCTGCCATGTCTCCTTTCACCAGGAAAGGCCAAAACATAACACAGGCAGGAGGAAAAGGAACACAAGCCATCTGGAGTCGGTAATGAACAGAGTTGAACAATACCAACCAGAGACACCAAAGGAGCCCAAGAAAGGTATAGGGATGTTCAGGCCCACCCAGAAAGTTCACAATTGGTTCTGAGAGCCATTTGTTAATCAAAGCCACTCTAAATGAAAAGATGTCTCATTCGCTAAGAACAGGGTGCTCACAGACAGTCTTGTTATCGGCATTGATAGTAGTAAGAGAGGCCAAGCTGTGAGAAACTGTGAACAAACAGAACCTCCCCAGTCTTTCACAATCAGCCTTTGAACAGCATGAGAATGTGACAAACGAAGACTAAATCAATGGCAGGGACAGCTATTGCTGAGCTTGGGAGAAAAGGCAGAACCTGCGCTCTTAAATTAGCAGGAGACAAGGAAGATCTTTTATCTTTTGCCAGGGCCTTAGCTTGGCTTCACAGCACTGGTAGAAGTGGTTTATAGACAGCACTGGTAGAAGTGGTTTATAGATACCGATTTATAAATAAAAGATTTAACCCTCACTCTCCCCCAGCACTTTGCTTCCTGCAGTCATTAACAAACCTGATCTCCTCCTTGGACAGTCAGGGTTTGGTAGCTACAAGGCAGGCTGCAGTTCTGCTTTCCACCCAGGGAAAACCAAATTGTCTGTTTTTTTTATATATGTATTTTTAAAGTGCTGCAGGTTTACATTGGCAAAACTCGGTATCTCCCAGTATTGCTACACTAGGTCTACATCCTGCTTAGATATTTATAGGATATCAGGAACAGTAATGCAGAATGAAGTTAGTATTTGTTGTTAACCGTACATACTCCACATTAACTACAGGCAGAAAATTAACACATAAAATAGATGTTGCTTTTGGGAAGTAACTGGAGGAAAGTTTCTATCTTGTGCTTTAGGAGATTCTCATGTCAGAAGTACCTACAACAACTTCAATTATTATTTATTATTTTATGCTTTCACTGTAAGTTAGTTCTTGACTAGCTTCTCAGGACATTCTTTGATAAGAAAAATACTTCAGAGCAACTGCAAGGCAAGGTAACATCAGCATGGCAGCTGCACAGCACTGACCGTCACTAACTGCAGCTCCAGAAGAACACCATGAATCTGCACACATGGACATCCTACTTTCAGAACTGCTACTGTCTGCACCTCTGATACTTTATACAAGTACTGCTGTAGATCATACTGAAAAATGTTGACAGAGTGTCACCACTTCCTTCAAATTAAAATGATTTCTTATTATCTTTCCAAATCAAGCAGATAACCAGTTCTGGAATTAGCAGACTTCAGATCTCCTTTTGCCACACTGGCAAAGAGACTAGCATGGTCAGGCTGTGCTGGGGAAGAAGACAGGCAGCAGCACCTGCATCTTCCTGTATCCTTTTTACAGAAGCTGGAATTAATGTCTGTGCACTTCATGTTCACTGATGGTAAGAGAGTTTATGATAAATCTGATGCTCTTGACATATCAAGCACAATACTTTACACCACTGAATTGGAGGACAGTTGAAATGCAGTTCTTGTCAACCTTCACCATATTACTCCTGAATGACAAAAGTCTACAAGACAGAGCTTTCCGATGCAGCTAGGGTTTAATAGAAGGACAGTATAACTACTGCAAGGTAGGCAATAAGGCTTCTAGTTTTACAGCTACCTGCTCAACTTAATAACATTAACTTTCGGTAGGAAAGTTCAAAAGCCAAACAAATTTAACTTTAAGAAAGGTTAGAAAACTCAATACCACACAGCAGGAAAGAAAACAATACACTGCTTCTGATGACAGTATAACTTTGCTGAGTGACAGGATGAGACACACAGATTTAGGCTTTGGCTGTTCTGTCTTATTATAGCAGTTATAGAAGGCACACCGCTAAAGAAGGAGTGAGCCAGACACACATAATAGGATTATTGAACCCTATATTTCAGACTGACACACAAATCAGACAGACACTGAAATGTCAATCTGAACATCTCAGCATTTCTCCCACTTTTAGAAATATTAAGCATCACAGCATGTTGTGTATTTGAAGAAAGCAGTGGGTAGGTGCCCATTCCCCCATGTCCTTATTAATCTCTTCGTAAAAGAAAGTCATATTTGTTCTTTCTGTAATCTTTCTGAGCATGAGAGTATAATTAGGACAGAACACATAAAATACTCTAATTTGTACTCTATCTCCAAGACTCTCCTAATGGCAGGTCATTCAAATCTCTTTTGAGGTCACTAAGTTGCAACAGTGATGTCCGGATCAGGCTTTTAACAGTTCCTGTTGCACCGAGGCTCAATTTTGAGGTACTAGTCTCAACATATGCTCTTACGTATAGTGTTAATGACAGACACAGGACAACCATATATCCTCAAGTTAGAAGAAAGGATACAGCTTACAGAGCCTTTCAAAACCACAGCACAAGTAGAATTTAAGGAACCTATATAAATTAAATGATATTTCTACACACTCTCCTTCCCCTAGACCATACCTGCCCTCTCACCTGCCCAAACCTAGTCAGCCCAATACCCCACAGAGCAACTGAGTAAGAGCCATAGATTCACAGAACTATTTCAGTTGGAAGGGACTTTCCAAAGTCACCTGTTCCAACCCCTCATTCAAGAGTAGGTTAGACGTACGCAGGTTGCTCAAGGCCCTTTTCAGTCTAGGTTGAGCATCTCCCATAATGGAGACTCCACAACTTCTCTGGGTGGCCTCTTTCAGTGCCCCACTCTTCTGGTATCCTCTTTCACTTTTGCCCACTCAGACAATAACCCCCAACTTCCATGCTCTTCATATACTAGCTGCAGTCACCTGAATGTTTTGAACCCCCAGACCGTTTTCATACCCAAATATGCAGGCAAGTACTCACATTCTGAGTTGGACTCAATGCAGTTGATAACACAAACCAGTTGTAGGAATAAGCATACATGGATCGAAGCAAAGTGCCGCTCTAGACCAGGCACCAACGAGCAGAAAGGGACTACAGGGTCTGTACTGCAGGTTTTGGACCAAGCCTAGCAAAGAACATGAACATGTGGATGCAGAATCAAGTTTAACTGATGACAGACATCATGTTCTCCCGCATCATCTATAACAGAAGAGTGATGTTATAAGACCAGAGCATTCAAGCAGTGTCAGAAACAAAAAAAACCCAACTAGTTGGGGAAACATTTCTTGCAGAGATGGCAGTCACCCAGACAATGGTTGTCTCTGTTGCTGACCCAGTGTTTCACAGCTGATCCAAAACATTTCCCAGAATGGAAACCAGGACTAGCATGGGATAAAGATGGAGCAGGCAAGAATGTCACATGAAGTTTCTGAAAACATTTAAAAGAGACAGGACTGGAGAAAGACAGAACAGGAACATATAGCTTGAGCCACTGATAGGCATAAAAGCTGCACAGATTTCATCAGTCTTCAGTAACTTATGGCCTGTATATAGTAAGATGCCATCAAAAACACGTAGCTCATTTCTATGAGAAACTGACAGGAAATCACTGAATTGAACCCTTTTGCATTTTGGGAGTAGGATGCAAGCATGGAAGGCAAAGCAGTTCACTGATTTCTTTTGGGAATTTCAAATACTGCTGAACAACAAGTATTGAACAGCTTCTCTTCTGATCAGCT
>WYDI02019994.1:10378-21668 GCA_009867235.2 Psittacus erithacus | reverse complement strand
GCAGTTCACTGATTTCTTTTGGGAATTTCAAATACTGCTGAACAACAAGTATTGAACAGCTTCTCTTCTGATCAGCTTAATTGTATGAATTACCTTTCGATTTCTGCAGTAGAGAACAAAACAAATATATGTAATTGGTGAAAATTATTTTGGATATTTAAATATCCAAAAATACATAATTAAGTGAAATACATTTTCTTTCAGTATTTGGATACAAATTTGGCTGACTGCTTGGCACCAGCACAAAGCTCATACTGTACAGATTGTTTGGCCTTCAGTTCTGGGTGGATGATGTTTTCACTTGTCCAATCACACATTAAGTGGCACTGCCACTCAGATTAACTAAAATAATTCATTAATATAGTTGAAGCATATGCACTGGAAGCCAAATAACTGAAATCCACTCTCAACTGAAAGCCCCATTACTGCAAAACAAACCGAGAATGCTTCACTTTGACCATCACTTCT
Organism: Psittacus erithacus; assembly: GCA_009867235.2. NCBI lineage: Eukaryota > Metazoa > Chordata > Aves > Psittaciformes > Psittacidae > Psittacus > Psittacus erithacus. Next base: position 21,200 of record WYDI02019994.1, on the reverse strand, counting down.
AAATTCATATAATACCACTTATTAAATAAGAACTATGTGGTGGCATGAAAATAAAACAGTAAATATATGTAAACATATGCACACCCCCACAAACCAACAGCTCCATGAACTTGTCGAATTTGACAAGTGTTATAAAAAGATTAAAAAATAAGAGCTCTATAGTTGAAACTTCAGAGTGCAGCAGCTGCAGCCTCTCCTCCCTTCCCCTATTTCTATTTTGATAAGGTCTTTTTCAAAGTAAATAAAATGTTTCCTGTTTTTGTTTTTGATGAGACAGCATGTGGCTTCTGGTGGAGGATAGCTTTGTTATACCATAGATTTGATGTTGAGATAGCAGCGAGTTCTTCTGCATTAATGATGTTGCTCCCTTTCAAAAGGAAAGTCTATTATTCATTAAATCATGGCAATTACATAAAGCCTGTTTAGTTGGTATTTGACCAATACCAAAGAAAGCCAACATGCCTCCTCTGCCAAAGAAACTGAACCCAAGCATAAAGCAAAAGAAAAAACAACCAAAATCTGAACAGCACAGTTAATATTCCATTTGCTGGATAAACTCCCAGAGTTTATACACACACACACACACATGCACACACTGGATGGAAAAAAATCTTCTTATTTATTGAGTTTGGTGAATGAAAGCGGACAGCTTAAATACGCACCGACAGGTCAGAAAGTGCACTAAAATATAAATCATTGCAACACCTTTATCAGAAGACCACTGACATCTTTTAAAGCTTTTAAATATAGCAGAAAAGTAAGCGTGTTGCATGAGAAAACAGGTAGAAAGGTCTGTCAGAAGCTGCAGTATCATCTGTACAATCCATATCTCTCCACACCCATTTCTGGCATTTAGCCAGTAGACCTACATTTGTACATCCCTGTGCAACTCAGACATGTTATTTCTCCAATCTCATGATTAAAACTGAGCACAATGCAGAAGTGACAGCCACCTGCTATTTTTGGATCTTCTCTGAAATATCCCTTATGTGCCTTTCCTTCTCTGAAAAGAGAAATTGTTTTAATTGATGGTCAGGTTCCCTGTGTAATTAGCACTGGGAAAAGCTTTTGTCTACCAAGCTGATTGGGTCCTTTAGATCCTAACCTAGTGATAGGATCAATTATGGTACCTTGCTTTTCTTGGAAAATAACTTGGAAATAGGAATTGCTCTCTATCTGTGTGCATTTATGTAAGAAGAGATTAGGTAGCTCGTGTAAGGGAAATCAATGCTGGAATAGCACCAGTCTCTGACAGAAGGGAAGCACATGGCACCCAGATGTGTCAATGAGAGTCTGTCTTGTTGACCTGGACGTACTTTGAACCAGGACGAAGAACTGCATCGTACCTAAAATGCTGTAACTACACTTAAAGACATCTTAAAACTAATAACTGCCTTTGGCACTTGCACCAATGACAATGCAAGTAAGAGTCAAGCACTCTCCTGAAATAAAACAGGAAATAGAAAAGCTGCCCCAACCACAAATCCTATGCTCCACAAAGCTGAATAAATAGGGCATGCAGCATTCCTTGCAATTCAACCATCTGAGGTAGCTTTTATGAGGTGGGAGGAAGCAAGAGAGGTTATCTGCATTTCAAATCCCACAACACTTTATGCACAGTAAGGAAACGGGCTTGTTTCGGGTTTGGGAGCGGGGTGGGTGGTGTTTGGTTGGTTTCTTGTTCTGTTTTATTTGAAATTGAAAGGGCTTCAGGTTAACAGCTTTTGCTTTTTATCACCTAGGATGACAGACACTTTAAAGAACTAAAGTTAAGAAGCAGACACTGTATTTGATTCGACTTCAGTTTCCAGACTGATTGCCAAGTCTCAAGATCATCTCAAGGTAAGAAAAACAAGGAGAAAACAGCAAGGCTTGTACTGTAATGTCTTCAAGGATTTGGGCTGGCAAACTTCAGCCGTATCAACTACTATCTTAATATCATCCTTTGCCAGCAACCTAAGGACCACAGAGCACTGTGACTGTGAAAAATGCATCAAAAATAGCAAAACCAGATGTCAACCTTGATGGCATAAAATTCCTCGCAATGTATTTCTAATCATTAAGCTTATTTACATGTATACAATCAGTACAACTAGTCTCTCTCTCTTGCATTCAGACAGGCTTTACGTGAGAGAATCCTTCTTCCAGTATTGTCCTTAGTTGCAGGGATGTGTAATTGCTCTCAACAGAATTTGCATGGTGACAGTGGAGCTACATCTCAGATATCAATCACTGGACAGAATTAATTGAAACCAGGCCTCACATATGTGCTATGCTCAAAAAACCACCCCCGCTACTTTCTTGCACAACTGCCTACATATACGAAATGAGTACAAAGGGATTCAAAAATATTGATTACCTAAAGACAGCAAATTGAAGATAAACCCTCCTATTGTGTATAAAACTCAAAAATTTGTGCTAACAATACAATTTGGTAGCTCATTTTTCTTGTTGGTAATGAGGTATTAATGAAAATAGCAAGATTAGTCCCAGAACTGATCCTTCAGGTAAGTCACTGATTATTTCCCACTGCTTGTTAGTTTTCTTATGAACAGCTGGCTGCCTTTAATTTGTTCATTAAGTTCTGACTTGGCTAGGTATGTGACTAGATAATACTCTTTTTTCTCCCCTTGCTATTGTTCTGTCTGGCAGTTTCTAAAACTTCTCAGCCTCAGCACAAGAGCTGTATGTCACAAGGAATAGAAGAAACTTTCTGTAGAGAGAGTGTATTTATTGTCTAGAATACCCCATCATTTCAGGAGCATTTCATGTAGATCAAAAGAAGAATGCTAGACTATACATATCCTTAGCACATTTCAGGTCAGCTGTGTTCAACATTTTAAACAATATGCCTCACCCTTCTTCCTCTTTCAGTTTTTCAGCCTTCTTTCCAGTCATATGTCTCCTGCTCTATGAAGGGAATGGCTGACTTAAATGCCTGAGAAAAGCATCAGGTTTACATTGCCAAAACTCGGCATCTCCCAGTATCGCTACACCAGGTCTACATCCTACTTAGACATTTGTAGGATACCAGAAATAGTAATGCAGAGCGAGTTAGTATTTGTTGTTATCCATACATACTCCACATTAACTACAGGCAGAAAATAACACATAAAATAGATGTTGCTTTTGGGAAGTAACTGGAGGAAAGTTTCTATCTCGTGCTTTAGGAGATTCTCATGTCAGAAGTACCAATGTTGTAAAGGGTGCCACAGTTGAAGGGCACACTGCTACTTATTTAGCTATAGTGTTGGGTACTGAGCTGAACTTTATGGGTCCAGGAATTATAAAGACTGAGCAGATTTTGCAAATGCCTAATATTCATGTAGACCAGTGGAAACAGGTTTTCCAAATTCAAAAGTAAATTGCCCTGTATTTCCACAAGTGGTATTGCAAAGCTAGCAGCAATGAGAACAAATAATAACAGTAACAACAGCAGCAACAATCACCACCTACCTTTACAATCCTTTTCCATCAAAGATCACCAAACCATCTGGGAGCAATGAACACAAGTAATTGACATGCTGACATTTTGAAAGACATAAGAGAAAGCTCAGGAAAATAAAGCTACTGCCCAGCAGAGCATTCCTGACTTCATCCCTAGCAAGTGTTCCACTGACTATGAACACATTTCTAAGTGAAATTCAGGATGTTTGCTACATTTCCATGTAACTGGGTAGACCCTTGAATAATAAAAGGTCACACATCACATTCACACAGTTGCTGTAGTTTTGATTTGTGGAAGGCTTCAACTACTCTGAATTGAAATGTGATGGTGCTGAACAAACATTCAGTAGTCTTTAGGTCAGAGAGACCTTGATTACTTGGTAAGCTGGAAACCAGTTTTACCTTCCAGGTATACTTCAAGGCCTGGTTTTTCAATAGGCAGAGACCTCAGGTTTAGAAACAGAACACCTTGCAACTGGGAGCTAACCCTTCTCCCCATCTTTCTTTTCCACAAGATACATAAACAACTCAGGGGGCTGTTCAATTAGGTACCAGAATATTCAGTTTACTGTACTGAAAAGATTTCCAATGCACATGTGAAATGCTTCAAGCTTTTAACAGGTGACAAACATTCCGTCAAACAGAATAATGTGTAGCCAACTAACAGCAATGACTTTGCAAGTAATATAGTGCTTTGCAGTAAGAGATTTGGCATTGGCATACCGTAGGGCCCTCCTAGTAGAATATTCCTTTGTTTTGTATCATGACAGTGATTTTGTGAAGTCTACCAGTGTTATTCCTAGCTCTCCTTTACAGACATCTGTGGTCTCTGGCAAAGGCAAGCTAACACAACATAACGAATACAGACATAACAAAAGGCAGTATACAGTCATCATCTTGTTCTAGCAGGTCTGTTCAGAACACATCTCACTAACTGTCCTTCAAGATCTAATCAGTCATAATCCACTGAATAGGTTATATTTTAAGGGATATATGTCCATCTCCAGAAAGCAGGGGTCCAGTCTACTCTATTAATGCTGTAGTGTATGCTTTGAATGAATTACCCTGAACTGACATCTATGTGAAAGATCAGATCCCATGATCTTCCCCACCATACTGAGAGCAGAATTTAGCTTCATGCATCTGTTGTTGACAAAGGGCACATTCATAATTCAAAATGCAAGCCACAGCCATTTGCACAAAGAGCTGTAAATGGTTTGCAGGAACTGAATGCCACAAAAAAGCAGAGTTACATATCGCACTAAAATAAGAATGCAGGTGTCAAAAGGAGCTGGGTGCACGCACGAGGGCAGACTAACCTCATAGGCTATGTGGAACATGCAAGGATGCAAGGCAAGACATTTCCTTGACTGCTGCCTAGGCAAAGCATGAGGCTAAGGAACATCCTGCTGTGCTTTGAGCTTCCCATCAGTTATACAAGCTAACATGATTGTTTGACCTAATATTCACAGATACCAATACTCAGAACAGTAAGGCACAATATGAAATTTTATAGTCCTATTCTAACACATAATCACATCTGGGAGCTTCTCCCTTTCTGCTTTCTTTCATTCTACTCATCCTCTATTTTAAAGTACTGCTGCCAGAAAGAAAAGAAAGAAAAGATATCAAGACCTGCTTGTGCAATTTGATCAGGAATCTAAAAAAAGCTTGGAGCTTCAGAAAGCTGTGAGAAGAGACATCAGAAGCTCAGCAGGGCTACATGTGCACATTTTGAAGGGGCAATTTGATATTTTTTTGGTTCATGAAAGTCTTCCACATACACTATTTTGACTGAATCTTGCCTGAGCTGTAAGCCTGAAGCAGGTCCAAGTGAAGATAGCAACATATGCAGATACATGCTCCCCATGTACTGAAGTTTTCAGAATATTCGGTTCTTTTCCAGTCAGTGCAGCGATTGCAAACTGGAGTGGACGTAACTGAGCTTTAGTTGGCAACAAAGCTCAGTCTAGGCTCTACCTAAAAGCCTCTGCCTTCCCTGGGTATACAGGGGATAACAGCAGGTTGTTACAGTCTGAACAAACACATCTAAATACTACCACTGCTTCTGGGAGGCCAACTAGCTGGTTAAGAGCTAGGTAGGTTTTCCCAATGACGTAGTTCACAGCTAGGCAGGTTGTATGTCTGCACTGAGCAAGCACAGAACAGCCCTATGAGCAGATCAATGCCAGACCTTACTCTACCACTCAAAAGCCCCTCCCTGCAAGGTTTCAAGCAATGATGGTGACTGCCTTTTAACCCATCCTGTTAAATATTTGTCAGACATTTCTGAATGTGTAAGGACAGTCACAAAGAAAACACTTTCTAAATGTTTTCCAGGGCTGGATTTGGTGTGAGAAGGCAATTAATACACTAATCAGATGATAAAACATGGAGATTAAACTAACCTTTTCAGTTATCCTGTCCATCTTTCTAAAGAGAAAGTTTCTCTCTGGTACACTCTCTTATGTTTTGTTCAGTTTAATTAAAAGATTTGTTATGCCTCAGAGGTTTTGCTTCTCTCCATCAGAAGTCTGCACCACACCATGACTGATCCCTCTAGGTGTTTCTTCTGATATTTACCGAAGTCTTTTATTTGGCCATATACCTCATTGCACATAGGCATTACATATCTCCCCAGTCCAGATGATGCCCAGTTACGCTCATTCTCTTCAAACTCATGCTTCAAAATCCCTAGCATCCAGACAGAGAAAACGTAAAGGTAAAGCCAATACACAAGCAATACCTGTGGTGTATATAAAGCAACCTTTCTCTACTGACAGAATGCATTAGAGCTGGCTCTCCTTTCTGCTGGAATTCATTGTGCTTTTCCTTACATATTGAGGTATCAGCCCTGTCCCTGAACTGGACCATAGAAATCGTTTGTTGAGAGGCTTTGCTTTTCAAGCTGCAGATCATATTCTAAACATCAACAGAAGCCAGTGCAGTCAGATACTTACAAGTTTTCCCTTCAGCAAAAACTCCTCCAAGGCCTTTCACTCAGTGTCTTTCTAATCACTAGTTGTCCACCCACGGCATCTGGAGACAATGCCCTAACTTTTACTATTCACTGCAGCCTCCAGTTTCATAATCCACATCCAAGAGATTCAGAAGGAAATTGTCTTGATCAAGGGACTGAGACAACATTAATCAGCAAAGGGTCCAGCCACTGATGCTGCCATGGGAATCTTGCATGATCTGGGCAAGATGTCAGTGCACAGCACCACAGTCATATACAGGCACTAAATGGTTCCTAGCTTCTGTGAGTTTGATTCTGGCCACTCTCCATCTCAGTCCTGCAAGTTATGGTCTCTCTCCTTCTCAGTTCTGCACATGTGCAATAAATTAATACTTCCAGCATGCACTGTGAAAATAAGTGAATACACATTCAAGAGGTAGTCTATACAGCAAGAACCACCATCATGAGACAGACATGTAAAGTAGCTGTAATCCTAATCAGATAAACAAGTGTTAAAGACAAGCACCCACGTCTCCTCCACAGTTCTTGAAGACATAGCTATGCATGAACATCTGTGCTTTTCTATAGTAAAACATTTAAACCCTCCATTCCTTCACCTTGACTTTTACAGAAAAAAGAAGTTAGCATAAAAAGGTAGCAATCGTCATCTGTTCCGCATCCCCATTTTAGCCATCACAGAAGCTTTTGCTTCCTTTGGAAATTCAAAACCTAAGCACTCTAGAATTACATGCTGCATCAAGTGAAAATAAAAATACCATAACAGAGGAAGTATACAACTCGCTATTTTTTCATTTGAATGAATCACGTTGGAGACCCACAGTGGAAGTGGTTTTGCAGCAGATTTAAAGCAAAAGCTGTTCTTCCGACCAAATTTTATTATAAGTGAAAGAAGACAGTTTTTCAATACTTTCTTCATGTAAACTTGAAGAACCAGTGTTACACTTCTAGGTATCTTACGTGAAGTCAGTACTTTTATTCCCTACATACTTCAACTCTTTCCAGCTTTTGTTGTACATGTAATGCAAATGAAATTCAAAACTGCAGCTTTCAATCAGGTAGTTTTTTAAATGTGACAGTCCAACATTAAAACTGGTATCAGAATGAAATTGAGTGGAGTGTAAAATACATTGCTTTTAATGGATTCATTGGCAAAAAAAACCCAACCAAAACTAAAATCAATGTGATCTAGTCATTCAAATTACAATTAAGCAAGTAAAGGATTTGGCTGGATTGTTGAATAGAAGTAGAAGAGAACTACCGCAGACTACACAGAAGTACTACATAGTGTAGGTACTTCTACACAGAAGTACTACTTCTCTACTACACAGAAGTAGATAAGAACACACCATTAAGGAAAAACATTGTGTTCAGGATGTTTGGCAAAAGACCATAATAATAATGCCTCTCTTCTGACAGTAAGAGCATTTTTCTTCATTCCTAGCAGACTCAGCCAAAATTTAGCTAATATTAAACTTCAGACAGTGCTATAGCACCAGACATTTTAATTAACTACTTACTTGTTCCAAATAATTTGGCTAAGAGTGAACAGAACTCAGTTTAAAAGGAGCCAAGATTATCATGTGCAAGAAGAAATAGAGTCCCTCGTTCAAGAAGAATTAGGAAGTCACTATAAGTAACATCTGCACATTTACTGTAAATCATTTTGGTGACAGAAGGTACTGCCATGCAGTCTGATCAACATTACCAGTGAAGCACAGCCAATTATTTTGATGTGTTTGTATGACAGATTACTGTTATTAGTCAACATTAGGATGGCTGATGTAGTTGCATAGGGCTGCCATCCCCCAAACTTCCTGCTTTGTACTCTCAAAAAAATCTAAATTGAGGTGAGGAACAGGGATGAGGGTTTTCTTTCATTTGTATCATGTAAAGTCCACTTCCACCTGCATCTTCTCTTAACTTCTAGCAATCTGTAATTCATCTTGAATTCTGTGTAAGTTATCTCCTGTTATACCTTCAACACTTCCATCATCACCACTGTCTGCACTTGGAGGATGTCTCCAACCTCTGGATTGGCATAATCAGGAGAAACAACAGGATGGAGTAGACTGAGCCAGATGCTGATTTGTACAGTCTTAAACCTGTACAGCACAGTACAAGGAGAGGGAACGGGAAGAACACATAGACACTTATACCCTACCTAGTGGCTGAAAGACGATAAATGCATTAATTGACTCTCAAATACTGAATCACAGAATCATAGAATAGATAGGGTTGGAATGACACAAGCCCAGAACACAAGCTACTCAGGGAAGGCAAAAGTCTTTGACCAGAGTTGAAAACTTCCAACAAGGCATCTTGTGTTGGCAGAAAAACAGAGCCTTCACCTAAATGGGAAGCACAGCCCCTTTCAGGAATTGCTCTTTTCAAAAGAGAGTGGGAGGCAGACAGAGATTCAGGGAAGAAAATGACCTAAGTATAGAGGGCTCACAGGTACTGTGACACCACAAACAAAAACATCATACATTTGACTTCTAGATTAAGTGCAGGGATGTGCAATGAAATCAATAAAGCAAAAGGGACAAGGAAAACAGAGTATTCAGAAATGCATGGGCATGGATCAATGAGTTAATAAATTGGCCTAGCAATGTTGGACAAAGGTTTCTTGCAAGGTATCCCTGATAAAATGAAATTGCCAGTGATATTCTGTATTATCCCATTACCCCATCCCTAAACTAACATCATCCCTTTCTCTATTACTGATTTATCTTGGGCCACCCTTCTTCTGTACAGAGATGCAAAATGGCACTGACAGGATAAAATCAAGCACTTGGTTTTGAGTAAGCTATTAGTAAAACTCCAGGGAGGCAGGGGGCAGGGAGAATAAACACTATCTATGTGATGGAACCACAGCAGTAGCCTTTCTGGTCAGTAGTATACTTACACAGATAGCTTTTTTAGATGAAAAATGAGTCACAGCAGACTTTATTACTTCCTATACTACGGAATGATAAAGACAACTAGTAGTATGCTATGATTAAACATAGTAATCAATTACCAAGGGCATAGCAAAGCTCTTGGAAGTATTCTGAATTCTAAACATTCTGTATATTTCCCAGGCAGTTGGTTAAGGACTTTATTGTATTAATGATTCACAGCCCATGACCCATAGCAGATGACAAGTAAAACCCAAGTGCACAAGCATCACACCAGCTCTGAGGAGAGCTGCTGCAGACACCTTGGTGTCATGTTCTCAGGCTCTGGAGCACTGCAGATGCAACTCCGGTCAATCAGGATAAAGACATCCCAGGGGACAGCTAATTAAGTTGGCCTCAAAAGTTGGAAACAAAGCCCATGCTGGCAGAGGTGGCTGGGAAGAGCAGGGGAAAGGAGAAAAGACAAGGAATGCTACAAGTGATTTTGAGGGAACTTAGCCAGAATCACTAAGCCTGCAGCGCAACCAGATCAGATAGACTGTTGGTTCTGAAACCAGCATGGCAAGGAAACATATTTGTTTGGGCAGGAAAAAATAAATAATAATCATAAATATCAAGATTTCTTTCACTGTCTCTCTTATTCTTTCTATGACACTATATCCACGTCCTGCCTCAGTTGAGGAAAACGCATTCTCTCTGTTTGCACTGTAATTCCACAGTACCTGGCAAAAGGGTAACATATATAATAAAAAACAATAAAATATCAATCACAACTACAGGCTTGCAACCCACTGCTTAACCACAAACTGGACATTTGATGTGGAAGCTGCTTGATACAGAAGGGCATGAGAGCAAATGAGAATCTGCATCGGTCTACAGCAAAGATGCACCTCCACTTTATTTCGAGTACAGTCCTTCCAGGATACACAGACAGACTAATCAGATGAATGTATCTGTAGACTGTCCCATATGATAGATTGTCTGAATTTCTTACCCAAAATTTGCATGAAACATGGTGGCTGGTTTGTCTGGAGGTCAAACAGGAGATGTGACCTGAGAATCTTCTTTGCATTTCTTGATCAAAGGCACAAAGCTTTTAAGCTCTACTGAAAAACACATGGTTCACTGTAATAGTCACTCATCTGGATTAGTAAATTTAGTTAAGTGAAAAGGGAACTTCAGCTCTGTAAGTCTAAAGACTCTTATTTTCCATGGAAAATCTGGTGTTGCACCTTAAAATGCACATACCAGCAGTTAGCAAAATGCAGGTCAACTGATTAAAACAATATGCATGCACTTTAAGTTTATTTAATATTTAAATAAACAACACTTAAAATCTGAATCTGTGAATCAGGTACACGTTGATGTAAAAAATTAGGACATACACTTTTGCTCTTATTCTAGCTTTTGCTGTATTCCTTAGAAATCACCAAGAAGTCTACCAGACTGGGGGGGGGGGGGGGAAATCCGGGAAAAGTATATGGGGCAACAAAAAACT
>WYDI02019993.1:0-11449 GCA_009867235.2 Psittacus erithacus | reverse complement strand
CACCAGGCCACCACCGCGGCAATGAACAGGATGAGGCCCAGCAAGATGGCCCCGAGCATGGGCCTCAGCTCTTTGGACGGCTTCTGCTTCACCGGTGTGAAGTTCTCAGGCAGGAAGGTGTACATGGTTCTCCCTTTTTCCCTATAGCTTTTTCTAGAGGCGTGGGAAGGAGGATGTCTTTGCAGCAATCCTGGTGCTCCCAGGAGAAGAAAATGGGCTGTTAGGAAAGATCGCACCTCCACTGAGTCCCACAGCACCTGTCTCTGAAAAAGAAGAGGGTATATAAATAGTCTCAGCAGCACTTCTGAATCCAGGTATGGCTTGTCATCCATTTGCCGTCTCAATTTCGCCAGCTCCTCCTGGCCCCTCACTGCCTGTAGCTGCACGCCGAGTACCAGACACCATCTCCAATTACCCCAGTCAGTGCAAAGAACAGCCTTGAGCTACGTGTGTAGGACAACCCCAGTGCAACAAGGACCAAATCATTGCCATAATTACTGTAGTTTTGTTGAGAAGACTTTTAGTGGAGACAGGGAGCTTGTAGAAGGAGGATGAGCAAGAGATCCATCAGCCCCACTAACAGATTAAGGGACAGGGCTAACTAAGAGCAATGGAAAAAGACACCATATAATGAATTCCAGGCAGCACACCTAATTTTAATCAAACTGCCTCCCTGGCAGATTTAACTCAGCTTATCCACTGCACCATCCCCTCCCCATCCCCGGCATGTCCTGACTGCTCCAGTCTGCTGATGCTTTGCAGTGAAGGTAGGTAAATTCCTGCATCTCCACAGCTCCAGGATGGCCAAATGGGGCTGAGGAACTGGTGGCTCATTGCTGGTTTGGGGGTGCATGTATGGGGTGTGTGGAGGGACTGCACCAGCATCAGAATGGCTCGCTCCTGCCATGCACACAGACCCCTGCAATGGCTCCAGATGGGAGAAAAGATAATTTGTTGGGGAGTGAGTGGCGCAGGGCCTCCAAAGGGCTCTTCCTCTATCCAGCACGGCTCTGTGCTGTGTTTCAGCTCCAGTTTGCTCCCCCCTGTGAGGCCCCAGGGAAGCAGGGCTGTGCCAGGAACCTAACGGCTTTTCCTTGGCTCGGCCAAGCACAGTGCCTGGGATCCAGAGGGAAAAAGCAAAGTAAGGACAGAGAGGAGTGAGGAACAAGCCTGTCTGCAGGAGCAGGGAAAGGAGAGAGGCTGTATGGCTGCAGACACACTGGCCAGTACCTGGCCATAAGCCTGTCAGCTCAGGGCCAAAAGGAGGCAAAAACCACTCTGTGTGGGCGCAAATGATGCTGGTTGCGGCCACGCTCCCTGAATGGGTTGTGGTTTTTGAAAGAGAGGAAGAAAAAGATCCAAACTGAAATACTGAACCCCCTCCCTGCCACAGGTGTGACAAGCTGGAGCGCATTTACCCTGTAACTCAAACAGATCTGTCTCCCCTAAACAGGACAAGTAAAGCAGAAAGGGTTCCTACTCCGCTATGGGTATGCCCCAGTGCACACCCAGCGTGACATCTTTGCACAGGCTTAACAAAACATACAGCATTTTATATTCATCTTGAACCATGTATTGGGCCAGACGTTGCAGCTGGGGATATTTTTTTGTTGCTGGCCGTGTCATTTTAACCTTCCCCTGGGAGCTGGTAACTTTCTAGACTGCCAGTTGCTTTAAATGGGATTACAGTGGCATTAAGAAGTGATTAGCCTGAACAGGCGATAGGTTTAGCTAAATGACTTGTCCCGTGTCCAAGTCCCACAGAGTCCTCACTTGCCAGCACTGAGCTCCAGCACACGACGTGGTTAGCTCCAACCACCCCAGTGTCACAACTGTGTCACCCAGAGCCAGACCCTGTTCCCCAGAAGGGGAACGGAGCCCCCACCACCAGCATGTGTGATGTAAGCCCAGCTGAGCCCAGCAAGAACTGAGCAATAAAGGCAGGGAGGAGATGGTGGTGGGAAGATGCTGTGATTGGGATAAGCCTTCATCCCCTCTATTAATCTCACCCTGGCATTTAGAGTGAACCATAAGCAACGCAGGATTGTACCAGTGATGGTGGGAAGGAAGGTTTGAATCATAAAATCATAGAGTGGTTTGGGTTGGAAGGGACCTCAAAGCTCATCCAGTTTCAACCTCCTACCACGGGCAGGGTAACCTTCCACTATACCAGGTTGCTCCAAGCCCCGTCCAACCTGGCCTTGAACACTGCCAGGGATGGGGCATATATAATAACTCAAGGAGCATAATAATACTATTTTAATGGGACATATATAATAATTGAAGAAGGGTCTTGGACAAATTCAGCACAGAGGAGCAAAGCTGCAAGTAGCAGAATGCTTCTGGAAATACGGACGGGTATGCTGATCCCAAATGAGCTCCTTCCCTCTCAGCACTGGGAATTCCTGGGATGCTAGAGAGAGATGCAAGTACCTGTCACTACGCCTCTGTCTCATGCGTGCGGTATCTGAGGACTGCAGCGCTCAAGGGAGGAAAATGTAAAATGCAGCTTCCACAGAGCAGGACTTGCAAACTGTTTCGGGAAATAATTTTTTAAAGTTTTCAAGTTTTCAAATTAAAAAAGGAGGAAATAAGTTGCATTTTCTCTCATTTAGGGCTTTAAGCCCACAAAAATGGCTGATACTGGCACTGTGGGGGGAGCCACCTCCTCACTCCATGTAAGATTTCTGGATTTTCTTCTCCCTTTCAAGAAACCAGTTTATTATTTATGAACTACTTCGAAGCTGCTCTATTTTTAGGCCGTTCCTTTCTTTTCCCTGCCACGGGCTGGAGCTCAGGACATGCAAGAAGGAGCTGCCAATGACGCTGCCAGTAAAGAAGTAATGTGTTTTTTAAGACAGGTTTTGCAGTTTTTTGTGGCTCTCGGACACAAATCTGCTCAGAGGGATGTGCAAGCCAGGTGTCTGAGCTGGGGGATTTAATCCTGCTCCTGCTGCTGTCTGGGCCAGGATCAAACCCCTGTGGCTGCCCTTGCCTGACAGACATCACCCACTTGGGTACCACTCCAATAAAGACACAGAGAAGGGTGTTTGCAGGCATCACCCAGCACACCAATGCACTAGGGAGGTCTCCAAAGCCCAGATCTGCTTTTTGCCCATCCAGTCCCTGTATTTTTTTGCAGTGTTAGCAAAATGTACGTTCCCCAGTTGGTGATTTGGGAAGTCTCTCAATCCCAAGCTCCCTGGAGATGCCTCCTCCTCACGCTCACGAGCTGCAGCCCGCAGAGGTGCCTTTGCTTATGCAAAGCCTGTTTCAACACCTTTTATCCTTAATGCAAACATGTTACTTTGCTCCAAGATGACATTGTGGTGACCTCTAGCTCCTCAAGGAAACAAAAACACAAAACAGAAAGTGGGAGGGTTTCAAAGCCAAACAGCGTGTTTGCAGCTTGCTGCGCTGGAGCGTCCCAGCTGACCCAAAACACAGCTTTTTCTTCCTGCTCTGTGGGAGCAGCGAGGCATCTTGCCTCAGCTAGAGGTGAAAGCAACACATTTGAGCAGGACACACTTTAAGGAGTAAAAATAAAACTCCATTTTTTGACCACTTCTATTTTTACCAACACTGCTGCTAACCACAGGCTGCGAGACCCGCAGCACCACTAACCCCAGCGACTTTGCAATTAGGTCATTCGTTTAAAGAAGGTCAATAACATGTAATTGGTCCCTATTGCCCTGGCAGGGTCAGGTCTGAACCATGCTGGGGTAATGGTTGTGCCAGGGACACATATGCATCTTGCACAGCAGGATGCTGGGAAACACTCCCCTCTGGGGCAAGGTGCTGCCACGTTCTCCCCAAACATCTTGACAGGAGTTGAGCTGAGGAAACACTTCAGATTTTATTGGGAGGCATCTCCAACTCCATAAAAGAGCAGGGAATTAGGATGGCAAATTAAAGGAGAAATTACTTTCCTGCAGAGCAGCTGTGGGGGTGAAAAACTTCCACGTGCCCACTCTGCAGTCTGCAATGGGGGACCCGCCTTACAAAAGGGGCTTTGCAAACCTAAGATGGGGGATGAGCAGACACTCCCCGTGGGTTTAATTTCCCTTTGAGGGGTCTGTAGCAAACCTGGAGGTCTCTGTAGGGCTTTCTGGAGTGATGAAGTGTGAAACCACCATTCCAGACGCTTGTCACTGATGGGAGTGGGTAGGACAGGCAGGTGCACCCGGTACCAGAACAGGGCACAGGGCTGATCCCCACACTGCTCCACATACACCCCATGAACTCCCACCATGGGTCAGAGACACCAATTCTTCCCCCATCCCCACACAGCCAACCACAAGGATCACCTCAAGTACCGCATGGGATCACCCCGGGGACCTGGGTTTGTCCCTGCAGTGCACAACCCACCCTGGGGTTAATGTGGGTAGCAGAGACCCCTGCCCCTGAGCCAACAGCACTGACTCTGTTTTAGCAGGACAGGGACAGTGTCGGGGATACAGTGCCCCCTTCCAAGGGGATCCCCACCTTCACCGTCCGTGCTGAGGTCGCAGCAGGGAATGACACACTGCCTGGTTTAAAAGGCTGTGGTGGGGGTGCAGCGGGGTCACTTCTGCAAAGTGACCCATGCTTGCTTTTGAGGCTGCTGCCTGCATATCGTACTCAGGTGCTGGGTACGGAGAGCCCTGAGGAGGCAGCACATCCCGCCGGGGACCTGAAGCTGGTACTCACCCATCCATTGCCTCCCGGGGACCGCTGCCTGCTGCCTGTCTCCACCACAGATGTCTTTTTAAGCACACAAAACCCGATTGCCGCTACGTTTCCATGTCCCCAGCAGCTCTGCCCTCTCCATCGCGCAGGGTGTCTCGGGGCTACGAGCTGCCTGCGGCCCGAGCAGCGTGTATCCTGGGCAGGAGGAGGGGACCAGCACGTCACTGGCGTGTTCTCTCAGGCACCGTGATGGATGCGTGAGCAGCCAACCCTCCGGTCGGGGTGTGCTGAGGCAGCGACACCCAGCCAAGAGGCTGCTGCCGCAGACATCGCCGCGCTGCAAAGCGCTCGGAGACGCGGGATTCAGGCTGTGTGTGCATCTCACCTTCCTGCCAGGTGAGCTGGCAAAGGCTCGTCCCGTCTCGCGTTCACGGGCTCTCCGGAATCGGAAAGTAAAGTCAAAACCAACGTGAGGTTTTTGCTTCTTTCCTTTCTCAGGTGGTGTGGTTTTAAGCAGAGTCATGATTCAGCAGGGTAACGAGGGTGCCTTGAGTGAAAGGAAACAAGCAGCCCTCGCTGCTGCTGACTGGTTTGTAAGCCAGGATTAAACAGCACTGGGCACCCAGAGGATAAACCCCAAATCCAAGCAGGCCACGTGGATACAGAGCTCATCTGCAAAGTGCAGACAGGCTGACAGCACCTTGCTCCGTCTGCAAGAGCAGACAGGAGATTTTTAGCTGTGGTATTAGCTCTGCCCAGCCTTAAACACATTTGCCCATATTGTAGGAATCATCAGTTTGCAGCCCAGTTATGTCCCTTAAAGCTGCCAATGTCAAGAGATGCTCCAAATCCATTTAGACACCTCGTCTAGTGTCTGGCTATGAATACAAAAAAGTCGCTGGAGTTAGCTGTGGCAGCAGATGACTTAATATTCAACATCCCTGACAATTCCCCCTTTACAACACCGTCTTTGTTCTTCAGCCTGTGCTAATTAGCAAGATGAAGTTTTAATAAGCTGGGTTTTCATTTTAAACCTGCACATCACTTGCAGTGCTGCCTGCTCATGACTAAACCATGACCAAGGGCTCTCGCTATGTCCTGCCTGGAGGCACATCAGTTTGTCTGAGCTGCAAGGATTTGTGGAGACCGAAAACAAAGCGAGCTCTCCTGGTTCAAAGTGCATTGGACATGCAGGAGAGAAAGCCCCAGTGCTTTCCCTTCAAGGACATTTCTGTGTCCACCTTGGAGATGTCCTGCAGCGCCTGGGGGAGCAGGAGGTAGCCTGGTCCCAAAGCTGCAGTCCACGCGGTAGCCCTGAGCCCAACAGCCAGCTCCTAGGCACTTGTGGGGCCAGCGGTTCCTGGGGAGGCATCCACTAAACCCACCCAGCTTGCACCTGGTAATGGTGAAACAACAAGTACAAGGAGTTCTACACGCCAGCATACTGGCATGATATAAATCTCAACCCAAAAAAGAAATAAAAGCAATAACTGCAGCATCATTTCATCACTCCCATCAAAGGAGTCAGGTCAAGGCAAAGATGTGGCCCAACAGGGCTGGTCCAGCAGGCAGGTTTGTGAACCCCCAGTGCAAAGCATCAGTCTGCTATCAAAAAAAAGCATGACTATCAGGTCGAGGGAGGTGATCCTGCCCCTCTGTTCTCTTGAGACCTCACTTGGAGCACTGCGTGCAGTTCTGGTGTCCCCATCATAAGAAGGCCATGGAGCTGTTGGAGCAAGTCCAGAGGAGGGCCATGAGGATGATCAGGGGACTGGAGCACCTCCCGTATGAAGACAGGCTGAGAAAGTTGGGGCTGTTCAGCCTGGAGAAGAGAAGGCTGCGTGGAGACCTCAGAGCAGCTTCCAGTATCTGAAGGGGGCCTATAAGGATGCTGGGGAAGGACTGTTCATTAGGGACTGTAGTGACAGTACAAAGGGTAATGGGTACAAGCTTAAATGGGAGATTTAGGTTAGATATAAGGCAGAAGTTCTTCCCTGTGAGGGTGGTGAGACACTAGAAGAGGTTGCCCAAGGAAGTTGTGAATGCTCCATCCCTGTCACTGTTCAAGGCCAGGTTGGACAGAGCCTTGGGAAACAACATACAGTGGGAGGTGCCCCTGCCCATGGCAGGGGGTTGGAACTAGGTGATCTTAAGGTCCTTTTCAACCCAAACCATTCTATGATTCTATTAGCTTATTTCATTTGCCACATGTGCCATGTAAGATACACAGCCATGAAGATTTCAGTGTCTTTTGTTCTCCCAGCCCTTTCCTGCTGGTACGAGACGTGCTTCATCTACCACCCTATCACTCCAACAGCCTTCTCCCCAGTGCTGCTGCCAGCATTCATCTCACTCTGTCTCGTCTCCATCCTCCAAGACAAAACCACCTCACAGCGGGGCTTGGTGCCCCATTTTACTCTCCCCAGATCCTTTCCTTAAAGAGCTGATTCAGCACTTCGGGAGTGCTCAGCATTTCAGATGCTGAGGCAAGTTGAAACACAAGCTCACTCCAACACCCAAGTGCTACAATGCGATATGGGGAAGAAATGGAAACCTAAGCACATCCCTGTGGCACAGCCCCTGCGATTTTCCAGACATTGAATCACCATGAAACTCCAGCTCCAGAGAGTGGCAATGGAGCAGAGCTGGGGACTCAGGACTCCAAATTTGCATCTGTATACAACAGTCAAGGATACTGGATAACCTTAGGCTCAATGCAATCAACAATCCCTTAAAGTGCTCCCCCAGGCAGCTCTTCCACGCGCAGACGTAGCCATGCAGACACAACCTCCCAGCCCTCACCCCTCACTGGGCTGTGGGCACTTGCTGCGCCTGGTGCCCTATGGGGGATCCCAAGAAGGAAACAGAAAGAGAAAGAAGGATTTGTGCTTTCTAAACCAGCTTTGGCCACTCATTGCCTCTGCCAGCACTTGATGATGGAGGGGCCGTCCCGGAAAGCACTCCAAACCCAACCCAGTCCATTGCACAACGCGCTGCAAACCCCATCTGCTCAAGTTCGCACTGCCAAGCATCTGTCTAGCGGCAGAAGTTGGAGCCGCACCTTGGAAGCGGAGCCGGGGCCGTGTCTCCGGGCTCCGTTAACGTTCTCCAGGCGGCAAGCCTCCTACCCACCGCCAGAAACGCTTGTGCAGCTCCTGCACCCCGGAGCGCGGGAGCCTGCCCCGCACGGTCGGGGTGACCGTGACACCGCGCTGCTCCGGGCCCTCTCGACCCCACTACCTGCGGGACGGGGCACCCCTTTCTCTGCCTGCAGCCGCGGTCCCCGCGCACCCCAAACCCGCCCGGGGGCTGCTGCATCCTCCCCACCGCGGGCGCAGCGCCGGGAGCCGCGCACTTACCGGCAGCGGGGCACCGGGGCCGGGCGCGGCCGGCGGCGGCCGCAGCGGTTCCGGGGTTGAGCGCTCCCCGCCGCGCAGCCCCGCCCCACCTCGGACCGGCCCCTCAGCCACGGACCGGCCCCCGCTGCCGGACCCGCGCTCCCCGCTGGGACCGGCGGTTCGGTCCGGGCCTGTAGCGTTAAGGTTAATGCCGGGGGAACGTTCTGTTTGTGTTCGTGTAGCTGTGGGTTGTGGCCATGTGGTTTTCAGGCCATAGACCTTGAGGAAAAGCCAAGCGGGAACTGATTTGTGCTTTGTTTTTAGGGGTATGTTTTGTTTTGGATGAGTTTGCTGTTGCGTCTCACCCCTCGCCCTGTTACAGGGTGGGTGGTTTGATTTTGGTGTCTATAGTGGGATATGGGTGGTTATTGGGTTTGGAGGTTTGTTTTCATAGGGTCACAGGATGGTTTGGGTTGGGAGAGACTTAAAAGCTCATCCAGCTCCAACCCCCTGCCACAGGCGGGGACACCTTCCGCTAGAGCAGGTTGCTCCAAATCCCGTCCAACCTGGCCTTGAGCACTGCCAGGGATGGGGCAGCCACAGCTTCTCTGGGCACCCTGTGCCAGCGCCTCAGCACCCTCACAGGGAAGAGCTTCTGCCTGAGAGCTCATCTCAGTCTCCCCTCTCTCAGGTTAAACCCATTCCCCCTTGTCCTGTCACTACCTGCCTTTGTAAAAAGTCCCTCTCCACATTTCTTATAGCCCCCCTTTACATACTGGAAGGCTGTATCTTTTTATATCTTTAGTATGATTTGTGGTTTATTCGGATGGCGTGTTGGAAGGTTCTGTTTATTCTTAATCATGGCAACTGAGCCTTTTCCACAAGCCTGTGGGGATTGACGTGGGGTATGGTGTAGCTCTTCATGCTTATTGTGGGAGTGATTATGGGGGATTTGTTGGGAACGGAAAGTTAGTACTGCTGATAGTGGAGGTATATTTTTTGTTCCATTGGATTTTAGTGGGGTGGCTGTATTTTAATCACGTGAAGTGGGAATACTTTTAGTGGCAGAGTGAGAGCTGTTGTGCTGGAGCTTGTGCAAGGTTTATCTCCTGGGGCTATTTGGGCAGTTTAGGGATGGGAGGGAAGGAGGAACAGGAAATAGTTCAATGTAAAATACCAGCTTTGGGAGTTGGGGATATAGATTTAAGTCCTCTTATTTTTCTGAGCTGCTTAGTGGAACTCTAAGGGGAGATGTAGTCTTCACTCTTTGGTTTACAAGTCCTGTGTTTTCATAGAGCATTTTAGCAGTTGAGTATTTTGTTTTCTATTTTGTTGGAGCCGCTGAGGATGTCCAGAGGAGCTTGGGGATGGGGCTACCCATGTGGCTGTGCTGGGGGCACTTGGGGTTTGGCAATGGTGGGGCTGTGCCAGGAAGTTTAAGGGTCAGGATGGGGTTTTCCTGGGGTTTTCCCTGCTCCAAGCAGGAATATGGAGCCCCAGATGGCTCTGTGCTGGATCTTCCTTACCCTGGCACTGCAGCCTGTGAGTGTGTGATGTGCAGCACATGTGAAAAGCCCTGAGTGGTGTTGCCTGTTGACACTGGGCTCCCGGATCATAGTTGCAGAAGGGCATTTCATGCCTTCATTAATTATGTGCTGCTTTCAAATCCTCCTCCTTATTTAGCCTGTGCTCGGTATCCCAGACGGATGGCAGCTCTTCCTGGGTAACTTGTCAAAAGCAAGCACGTCCTGAGCAGCCCAGCACGAAGCTGACAAACACGGGTGTCAGTGCCTGACTGCTGCTATTTCTATCTGTGTTGCCGTGCTCTGAGAGCTTTTCTGTGCGTGCTTTCTTGGCCTCCAGCTTGCTGGTGGTGGCAGGCACCAGCCCTGAGGGCTGTGGGAGCACTCCCTGAAGTTTATCCCCCATTGCCCAGCCTGTAGGAGAGAGCATGAGGAGAACTGAGGTTCAAGCCAGTTTTAATGAAAGCTCATCTTCGCTCTTCAATAGGCAGGAAGGTACAGATCCTCGGACACAAACTTGGGGTGGATGGTGTAGCTGGCTCTCTGGACTCCTGCTGTATGTGTGAAGAAGCCTGTGTCCCACCTAGGAAAGCAGATAAAGGTGTCAGCCATGGGAGGAAAAAACTCCAGTGAGGAAGAGGAACAAAAAACCTGCTCCTGGCTGCCAGCATGGCTTGGGGGTGAGTGGTGGATGTGCAGCTGCCCCTGTCCACTTTGGTGTGTGTGTTTGGGCACTGAAGCCAGAGAAAAACCTGGGCAGAATAGCTGAAGCTCCCTGGCTGGAATTGCAGGGGTAAAGGGCAGGGCTGATTACCATGAAACGAGCAGCGTGAGCAGGGAACAGGTTCTTGGATGAAAAGAGCAAACAATCATATGATAACAGAAAACACAAGAACGGCACAAGAGACACCGATGTGGTCCCAAAACCCAGGAGATGCAGCCAGGCAAGGTTTGGGGTGTCGTACAGTCCCAAGGATGCTGGATGGGACCAAGCATAGAAACACCTGTCCTGGGGGTAAATTTGACAACTGCTTCTCCACAGGTAGCAACAAGACACTCAACAGCCCAGCACCATGGTGTCCTGCCCTCCCTGCTCACATCCACACAGCATGAGAGATGGAAGTGCAGTGGCTGCATCGCTGCCTACATGGACACCGTGGTGGGACCTGCTACCCCTCGGGCCCTGCAGTCTGCACTATTGTAGCCAGGATAACCCTCAGAGCAATTGTGTGTGAAACCCGATGAAGAGAGAGACAGCGGCTGGCTGGCATTGGTTACAAATTGTAAGCTTTTGCATAGGGCAACTAGCATGGAGCAGTGCCCCGCTGAAGCTGTATGCACCTAGGTATCCTGTACTGCGAGGATGGCTGGCGGCAATGAGCACTGGCACAGAACATCGCTCTGGGCCTCTGATGGTGGCATGGGATGCTCCTGCAAGAGCCAGAGGAAACAGAGTGAGCAGCGGCCCCAGGAACAAGGGAGGTCATGTCCATCCAAACCCATCTGCACCCAAGGCAGCACAGGATGGTTTGGGCTGGAACCCCCCTGCCACAGGCAGGGACACCTCACACTAAACCATGTCACCCAAGGCTCTGTCCGACCTGGCCTTGAACACTGCCAGGGATGGAGCATTCACAGCTTCCCTGGGCAACCTGTTCTAGTGCCTCACCACCCTTACAGTGAAGAACTTCCTCCTTATATCTAACCTGAACTACCCCTGTTTAAGTTTGAACCCATCACCCCTGTCTTATCACTACAGTCCCGGATGAAGAGTCCCTCCCCAACATCCTTATAGGTCCCCCTTCAGATACTGGAAGGCTGCTATGAGGCCTCCATGCAGCTTTTCTTCTCAAGGCTGAACAGCCCAAATTTTCCCCCCCCTCCCGTCCCATCCCATCCCCTCCCCTCCCCTCCCGTCCC
>WYDI02019983.1:0-29568 GCA_009867235.2 Psittacus erithacus | reverse complement strand
CAACATAAAAAGGACATGGAGCTGTTGGAACAAGTCCAGAGGAGGCCACGAGGATGATCAGGGGCTGCAGCACCTCCTGTATGGAGACAGGCTGAGAAAGTTGGGTCTGTTCAGCCTGGAGAAGAGAAGCTGTGTGGAGACCTCAGAGCAGTTTCCAGTTTCCGAAGGAGGCTACAATGATGCTGGAGAGGCACTCTTCATTAGGGACTGTAGTGATAGGACAAGGGGTAATGGGCTCAAACTTAAACAGGGGAAATTTTGATTGGTTATAAGGAAGAAGTTCTTTACTGTAAGGGTGGTGAGGCGCTGGCACAGGGTGCCCAGAGAAGTTGTGGCTGCCCCATCCCTGGCAGTGTTCAAGGCCAGATTAGACAGAGCCTAGGGTGACTTGGTTTAGTGTGAGATGTTCCTGCCCATGGCAGGGGGCTTGCAACTGGATGATCTTAAGGTCCTTTCCAACCCTAACTATTCTGTGATTCTATAAATGACATTTTCCTCCTCTCTTTATCACCTGATCCTTTGATATAGGCAAGAGAATTACTCTTTTTTCTCTCACTCCAGGGGGCTCGAGGACTTTTTTTTCCCAGAATGTTAGAAAATTTCCTCCATGCTTGGACTGAAGCATTTTGTTTGTACGCAACACACACTACTGGGGAATTTTCAGTGCTGACACTATGTCAGGCTGGCACTCATACTTTATACCTGCGCAGCCAAAGGAACTGGCAGACGGTTGGTGACAAAAGGAGCATCCCATGGAGCCGCAGGAGAACCATCTCAACAGATCCAAGATTTCAGAGCCTGAAAGACACTGTGCAACAGCCCAACCGTAGCAGCGCTCAGCATTTAGCCAGAAGCAAGGCAGGTGCTTAAAACATTTGCCAGGATTCAGTGAGCTCAACAGGGTTTAGTCTCCAAACCAGAAATAAATCCAGCAAATGGGTGTGGATGCTCTTACAAAGAGATCTAAGGGCAACTGCCTGGTGTAGGACAATATCTATAACCTTGCCTCTGTGACTTTTTGATGGTCAGAGCACAGACATCTCCAAAACTGTCCCTTTCAGGACTCAAAGTAGGACAGCCTGTGAGAACAAGGCAGGGCAATGAGAATGCACAACATCAAACGGAGTGGTAGCTCCAAGAGAAGGAGATGTGCTACCCCGCAGGTCTCCTTTGCTCATGGCTCTCCAGGACCACAGCATTTGCCACCTCACAGCATTTGTTGCCAAGGGTCATTTTATAAGAGACGTGCAGCCATTTATTTTTCAGAGCTGTATAAACACATGAGATATAACCCTAGCTGATGAGGTTATGGAAAAGGGAGTCAAGATTGTTGAGCTCAGTATGTTCAACTTGTCAGACCTGGATCACTCCTTCTCCCTGCTTGACAGCTCCATATTTCATGTCATCCTACCTCTAGTAGGCAAGTGACATACTTGGAGTTCTGTCTTCCATCTGAACTTGCTAAAGAAAAATGCCATTTTATGCATCTTTCCTTCTTCAAGTTGTTGGAAGACAGAGGAAGAAGGACACAGGTCTTTAAACAACATTGTCCATTTATCTACTTAAATACTTTTCCCTGTGAACTTTCCCAGTACCTGCCCCTGCTCCTGCTCAAAATATCCCATCCTGCAACTGCACAATATTGACACAATTCACAGTTCTTGTAAAGCAATGCTGAACTTGTCCAGAATATGTTGAGCCTCCTCCTTTCTACAAAAGAAATGAACTGTAGCAAAGATCACTGCAGCTAATCTGTCTTTGGACTCAGGAAGATTTTTCTGTGCCTCTGCATTTCAGAAGATGACCTTTATCAGATGTAAAGCCTACAAATACATTTTGGCTGCGTAGGGCAGGCTATGGATATAGGGTTTGATGTAGAAATGTAACAGCTTTTCTCCTATCATACATCAGCCAGTACTGCACAAATGCAATGTCACAGAAAGAAAAGCATAAAGTAGAGGGAATGAACATAAAAAAACTAGTTTATAACTTGCCAATGGAGAAGAAGAGACCAAGTAAAGCAATTTACACTGAAGGTCCAATGGAGTACTGTGGAGTTTCTCTCCCTAGAGGACACAAGGGAAGCCAGGAACAATATTATCTCTCTAAACGCAAACATTGCTTGAGAGAGAGAGATGGTGCTTCTGTGATCAGGCCAGCAAGAGCAAGAGAGTTTCTCGCTGAGTATACAACTGGCCTTACTGGTATAGGAAGCATTGTATGCACTGCTGCCTCAGGGCATGATCAGGAGAACCTGAGACCTGCTTCAGCTTTCCCATAACATAGACTGAGTTCATTCATCAAACCTGAGATTTTAAGGCTCAAAGTTCAAAAAGCTACCAGAGCTGTAGTCATTCCCCTCCTTCCCCCTTTTCTGATCCCTTACAAAACCAACCCCACTATATGTTTTTTTCTTCCCAATTGACTGAAATTACCTGGGGGTCAATTATCTTTCTGGGATGGAAACCATATGCCATTTCATGTTCTTGCATAAGGTTAAGCTGCATACGACTAAACTGATCAATTAAATCTTGTGGGAAAAGAAGGGAGAGTGAAGCTTGGCCAGCAGTTCACGTTCTCATTTACTGACAACCTAATCTAAGGATCGGACCATACCAAAATTCGCTTGCCTACAAAGAAACACAGGTGAGAAAGTGCTGCCTGTGTCATAAAATGAAGCTGGGAAACATTAAGCTGGGGAAGAGTCATGTAAACAAGATGGGGACATGCACTGCCTAAGACTGGTAAGATTTTAGTGTGAGGTGTCCCTGCCCATGGGAGGCGGGCTGGAACTAGATGATCTTCAGGTCCTTTGCAACCCAAACCATTCTACGATGCTATGATTTGGGATATGCAAAGGTTTACAAACCCCAGGTTTTCTGTGTGTTTTTTGTTGTTGTTGTATGCAGCCTGCAGACTGCTTTGAACACAGCAGATACCCTGCTGCCGTGTATTCACAGAATCCAGCTTCCTGTGTGGGTCTATGCTTGTCACTTCGCCTTAGTCCAAGAACAGTCCCCTAAAATGATGGTCTGAATTTCCAATCTAGCTGGCATGTGAGGTTGGTTCTTATCATTGCGGATGACTTTGCTTCCAGCTAGAATATAGATTTCTTGTGCTGGTCTGGCAGGGATGAAAGAAAAGAAGGGAAAACAGATGAGGAAACTCGGAATCGAGACTCACACTGGTAAAATTCCATGCACACAAAAATTGCAAGTGGAAATTAAATCTGCAACCACACGCAAGTGTCTCAAGTGCGACTCAGGCTAAGGCCTGTTTACAAATAGATTCTTGACAACCTCTAAGCCAATAATTTCATCGCCCGTATCACTTAATTTCCTTGTCAAAGAGCAACTTTCTCTGCCAGTGAAAAAGAATAACTCTGAGAACCACTCAAGCCACAGCTCTGAAGGGCTTACATTGAATCTAGGGTAGCATTTCGGTGCACTAACACTTCCTCAGAATCTAGCATTTGGAAAGTGTGTTACTGAAAAGAAATAGGCATAAACACGCACAGATGTCTACTGTTCTGGCTTCAAATAACCCTTGTGGAGAAAGAGGGGTGTATATATATATGGGTGTGCACGTGTGTGGGCATGCATGGGAAAGCAAAGCGAGCTTTACTTTTAATCTGAAGGCCACCTAAACAAAGATCCTAATGTTATCCCCTGGAATGAGGTAAGAAATATGATCATTTAGTTCCAAGACCTGCCTTAAAGTACAGTTTTTGTAGCCCTGAATGAGCAGCAGCCAAAGTAAGAGAGATCAGATGAACTGCATTTAGAAGTGGTGCAGTGAACTGGTACAAGGAGAAAGTGCTTTTAGTGATCAATATGAAAAGAGGGGGCTTTCATCTAACCACAGTGAGGATGGCAAAGAGGAATTTGGGCAATATAATATGGGATAAAAGGGTAGATAGGCTCTTATTTCAATCTAAAGACTTAATGATGCTTATTAAAAGGTTGTTACTTGGTTTCACGGAAGAATTATGGCCCTCTACTTCTCTCCTTAGAATGAATGACCTGACAGTGAAAGGCAAGGGTTTTTTAAGTCCTTGGTCCTTGTTAAAGAGGTGTTCTTCTCATTTCTCTGTACCTTTGCCAAGAGATCAGCTCATGCAAGCCAGCAATTCACATGGATGGTTTCTATTTGAAGGCCACTGCCTCTCGCCATGCACAATGCAATTCATCAGGCAGCACATTCATACAACGGCGCTTGGGTAATAAGTTATTATGATTTGATTCACATAACAGTTGTTAATATTTGGGTCAACTTTACCAATAAATGAGAGCTCTGAAATAGCAAAATTGGTCTTATGCTTGGGAAAATGCATTGGGGCAAAGTCAAGTCTGGAGGAGACGCATTGAAGTCAATGAGCCTCCAGCAGGTGAGCTGGGCTGCATGTTTCTGCTGGGCATATCTTTTCACCACTGCAGCACTTCATTACAGCTGTCATTTTCTCTATGAATTATTGCCTTCTTGCCAGATTTACCTCCCCTTCCATTTGAAAATAGTCATCTGGGGAATAGGCCAGCAACAAAACAAAACCTCCTGTAGGTTAATGTAGCAGTGACAACAGAAAAGCTGGCCTACCTCTTAAACCACAGGGCTCAACCACATGGTACTTGCTCAGCTACAAGGATTCAATCTGAATATAACAGGCAGCACTGCTTTTCTGTCACTTGATATCAACAAACTGTTTTGAACTAGATTTTTTTAGACTACTTAGTGTGCTTCAAAGCCTTACAGTTCTTCAGCAGTGACTAGGAAAGACAATTCAGATGTAATATTGTCCCATAAAAAATAAAATCTATTAATCAGTTCTTTAATTCATGTTAGGAAATCCCATATGGCATTTGAATAGAAGTATTCAAGGTGCTGGCATTCCTGTAGTCCTACAGTAAAGAGACATGGGGCAAAGATATGCCTGGGAGCGCATTAGTCCAGAGCACCAAACTACCCTTCTTCTTGTTAGATGAACTCATACTATCATCATAAACTGTCCTTTCATGGGATAAAGAATTACCTTCTCACTTATTGTAGAACAAACCATGAAAGATTAGATAAAATAGCCATCTAAAATATGATAAAGTGGGCCAAACCTATGACAAGACATGTTACTCCTGTATTCCACCTGAAAGTGTTTGTCTTACATGTGAAATGCAACTTCTGAGCTAACTAAACCTAACTAGTATCCAGAGAAAGCCTCTGGATTTCAATCCCCTTGGATTTCAATCCAAGATGCAGATTGAAATACCTTTCAAATTGTAAAATGAGGGAAATGTTTTTAAGTTAAATATTTTCAGACATATAGAACATGTGAGAACTTTCCTTTAAAAATCACCGTGGCATGGAATCCAGCAATGGCCAAATGAATTAAATTAAAGAGCCTTTCTTCTGTTGCATTCCTTGAATAGTCATTTATGAACCAGAAAGTAAATGCACAAAGGATCTTAAATCACAGCCAATCACCCCGGAAAAACTTTTACACTCACTTCACACTATGAAACAATTTAAAACAGACCAACAGAAACAGGAGATCAAGTCCAACTTTTCTGGAACAAATTGTGCTTTGAATGATGCTGGTGCAATGCCACTGAAGTCAATGGGATATGACCTTTGTAACTAATGAAAGAGGTTCACTAAATTCATCCTAGTGAGCTTAGCTGCAGAGCCAATTTGCACATCCTGTGCACAGGCTCTTGTTCCCTCTCTTAGGAGAAGTAAGGTATTTTCACTTGAATTATAAGCTAATTAATGTGAGAGACACCCTTTTACAGTAAATCCTCCTGGTAACAAGGACAATACACTGGAAGCTGTAGGCCAGGTCGACATGAAAACTGATATAACAACAAACTTGACTCGAAAGTCCTTTCACTGTGAGATGTCTTTGCTATGGAGCATATTTACCACAAGGTATAGAGGGTTGGCAAGCGTTTTAGAGTGTTGCCCAGTGAGCCCTAGGTATTGCTTGTGTGACTACAGAGCAACCATGGAGTATATACTCATCCTTGACCTCCTTCCCATCCAGATCACATCTGATCTCAGCCCTGCATATGATAGTGTGCTGAAGAAATTCCTGAGATGCTCACACTTACAATTTATGGTGTGGCAGACATTCACCTGACAATTCTGTCAAACAGACATTTGGGAAATGATTGCAGGAATGAGTTTGTTTATTCTTTAAGAAACAGATTCAGTTAACAACGGGAAGGAGGGGGAAGGAGGGAGGCAGTGAAAATAATGGGGAATTAATGTAACTGTCATTACCCATAAATATTAAAGCAGATTAACAGATTATGAGATAAAAAAGCAAATGGAGCTTCCACAGTTTAAGGTTCTAATAGCATTAAGGTTCTATTTCCTGTCAACTCGTTATAAGTTAATTGCCATTAATTTTTCATAGCTAAATAGCGGAAGAAATGAGATTCCTGTATTCTTGGCCATACACTCGAGCTGTGAAGGGAGTCCAACGTGAAAGGAATGTGGTGAAAAAGCCTCATCACAAGATAATTGAAATTATAGCAGGAAAAGGCTTACTAATCCATACCCTTGCCACTGCAAGTTCTTCTCTACAATGGAACATATGACAAAGTATCTCCCTCAAAAGAGGTTTAAAAGCAACTCAGTGATTTAGAATTTTTTGCTATTACATGGATAAATTATTTTTTAAGTGAAACCTGTAACAATATAGCCTTGAAGTACTATATGCTATATACCTACACATGATTAGAAATGCATTATCTATTAGAAAGGCATTTGAGCTCAATGCAAGTGACAGAGCTTACCCCTTCTTTTCAATGCAAACAGCTCACTGCTTCCTTTCCATTTTTACATTGATGTTGTTTTGTTCAGTTCATAGTGAGGAGGTTGTTCAAACCATCTTCTTTAGATATCTGGCTTAGGAATTTTGAATACTTTTCTCGTTGGCTACTTATGGAGTTTTGGGGTCTGACAAACCTATATAGGCAAGGAGTCTAAATCAGTCTTTTCTACCCTGATCTTGATGTCACTGGAAATACATTATAAGATCTGGTATTCACCAAGCCTTTTGCATATTCAAAGCTTTTTTTGGCAGACTGCATCACTACTACATTATCAACAAAATAACATGGATGCAGGGCCTCCAATAGTGTGGGTATGGGTGAACAAGCACACTCTGTGCCAGGATAAATATTAACCTGTTCTGCTGAATAGAAGAGTGTGTATGCATAGTCTACCAGATAAAAGGCTGCAGACAATTCATCGATCTTGAATCCTAGAGTGATTTGGATTGGAAGGGACCTTAAGATCATCTGCTTTCAACCCTGTGCCACAGGCAGGGACACCTTTCACTAAACCAGGCTGCTCCAAGTCCTGTCCAACCTGGCCTTGAACACTGCAAGATTATCGTGATGCATGCGATACAACTAGCAATAAAGCAGTGACTCTTGCAGGATACCACATATCATCAAGTGCACAAAGCGTACAAGCTGAAAACATAGATTACTGAATTTCATTTAAATTTAATAAAAAAGTTACTTGTAACAATGCCACAACAAATTATGCTCTGATGAACATTTCCATGCTGTCATCCCCTTTTAATTAAGTAAATGTCTTCCATCATATACTGCAGAAAACTCTTCAAGTCATACTGGAGCAGGAACTTCATCCTGCTTTGCAGTTCAAATTTCCTTTTGTTTGACATAATCCCATCATACCTGTCTTTGTCACCTTGGGATAACAGAAATAATCTTTTCCCTTTATCCTCCGAGTGCATGACTTTCTTTTTCCTACCAAGTCAGGTTGTTCAGCCCCTTAATGATTTTTGCTGCTGTTCTCGGAATTCCCTTCAATTTGTCAACATCCATCACTAGATTCAAGGTGCAATCTCATCTCTGCCATATAGCAGGAAAATCACCTCCCTGTGGACAAAAGAATGAAGACTCTGCATGTGCAGACTGAAATCAGACCATCCCTTTATGTCATCCGCTAGCTTTCCAGCATGCATATATATTATTTGCTGTCCGCCAAAACCCCAAGGTCTCCTCCGACATTTCTGCTTTCCAGGTACCTTTGTCTGACTTAACTGTGCTTTAGATTATTTCCCTCTCAGATTTATTAGCTTACATTTTTCTAGGTCAAATCTCATTTTGTTACTTCAAGCACATATTTCTGACATGTCCCATTCTCATTGCACTATTTCCTAGTAATTAAACATGGCTTACTATTTTGAGGGAAAAGTTGGAAGGCCCTTATTAATATTTGAGTAACAATTGATCAGAGTAGGTCAGCCCTTTTATCTTCTTATGGCTTTCCCTAATCCTACTGAGTGCTACACCCTTGTTCACTGCTATGACATATTCTTGTCCATGTGATTGACTGTACAGGTGACGAAAGGCAGCCCTGGAACTCTCTCTTATCCTTGGATGCTGTCCAGAAAGGAAAATGCAACCGTCCGACCTAACTTTTGGCATCTATTGTGTTGACAGTCCACACCTGAACCAGTCCAAGCTTTCCCAGAATTAATGGAATAAAAAAATGGACATAGACTCAGAGAATAGTTAGAGTTGGAAAGGACTTTGGGATCATCTAGTTCCAACTCCCCTGCTATGGGCAGGGATACCCCATGCTAAAACATGCCAACCAAGACTCCGTCCTACTTGGCCTTGAACACTACCAGGGATGGAGCATTCACAACTTCTCTGGACAACCTATTCCAGTGCCTCCCCACCCTCACAGTAAAGAACTTCTTTCTTATATCTAACATGTTCAAGTTACAATTAGCCTTCCCCTGAAATCAGCATTAAGACCATGTTTAACAAACTAAATCCTCAAAGTGCTTGTTTCCTTTCAGTGGCCATGGAGACAGCCCAGTAGAACTAGATGTGCATATGTAAACAGCTACAGACAACTGCAGACCATTGTAGACATCTTTGACTGGCTTCAGGGCTTACACTTTCATTTTTTTCTAACTACTAAAATGCAAAAGCATAAAAGCTTCTTTAGATTCTTTTCTCTTTTTTTCCACATCATAAAGCTTTTTCCTCCATGTAACTTTGGAGTGGTTTTGATAATCCACGTTTAACAGTGGGTTTTACCCAGCAGATGTCTAGGCAGTTAAAGTACTATATGAATACTCTATCCTATATTCAGCTTTTGAATAAGTGGTCTAAGGAATTTATATTTTCTTTCATTTCAAGCCCTGCAACAGATGCCTGCTGATTTCTTTCATCCTTTGTAATTGAATCTAAAGTATTCCACTATTCTGCTATTCATTATCAAATTGTATCCATCTCAGTGGCATTGCAAACACATAAACCTATTCATGATTTCAGTGAACAGTGGTAATGAAAAGAAAAATAGAAGCAACACAAATAAATAAACCAGCCCTTTTATATATTTACTGCCTTTAAAAACTCTGTTATGTGGGATGTATTTCTCTCTAGGGTATAAACATTGGTTTCCGAGTGTTTCTTGCCTTACTTCATTAAGAAAAGTTCAGATAGGTTACAACAGCTATAACTGCATCAGTTAACAGGCCCACAAATATTCAACTTCATCAATCTATTATAAACTTAAGAGTTGAAGGTGAAATCTGAAATGACAGCCCGGCTTCTAGAACACTGCCATGACAGGATCCCTGAACCCCATTAAACCTGCCAAATACGAAGATACTTGTCCACCATATGATACCGTACATTAAGTTTATTTCAACAAGAAAAATCTCTTTAAGTTTTATTATAGGAATATCTATGAGTTTTATTGTTTGTTTAACAACATGGAACATTCCATAAAGATCAGAAACCTTAATTACAATCCTCTACCTAATCCTCCAGGGAATTCATTGGAATGGCATATTAAACTCTTTTTTCTGGTTCTAGGCATGGCTCTTCTGTTTTCCATTGCCATTTTCCACCCATACTTTTTAGAAGGAATCAAATCCAATGTACTAAGTACCTCCACAAGCCAGTGGGATTCTGTTTTCTCACTAACCTCAAACATTCACCTTTGCATGGTAAGCTGCACGTATTTTTAACAGCTAAAATGTGTTTTGTACGAGTTGTGGTAATAGTAATAAATAGCATAATATATGGTGCTAAAATGAGCAATGACTATGCAGAAACAATGCCTTATTCAGCAGGTTTGTTCCTTCCTCTTACACCGTATTTTTACTGATTTCAGTGATACTCTTTACTGTATAGCTGTCCTTGCAGTTCCAACATGGATGCAAACAAGAGTCTCTTCCTGTGTATGCCTCCTTAAAGCAACTGTTAATTATGCTCCAAGTAATTACACCGTTATAAACTAGTCTGCAGTGCAGGGGGTTGAATATCTATAATTTCAAGAGGAAGTATTTACCCAGGGATAATCAGGGGTAAATTATCCCTTCAAAGCATCAGAAAGGACGGAAGAATCGTGTTTGACTGTGAGACAACCTGTCCTGCTTAAAAAAAAGACCCTGATGCACAGTATATAAGTCTGCACTAGACTGACCTTCAAAATGAAAGGCATAGAACCAAATGAAAGCAGTGATGTTCATGTTGTGTGTTTAACTGCAATGGCAAAGCAATATTAATGGCAGACAAAGGCATCCGGATGCAGGTCAGAGCATCTCCTTGAATTAATTAACAGTAGAATTATTGATAGCACTTTAGAAGCAATGATTTTATTACTGGAAGTGACCACTCTGTAGGAAACTACTGTGAGAGTTTAACATTTTCCATGTGAAAGCTAATCCCAGAACCTATCCATTGACTGTGCACTGTGAGCATGCATTATGAGCACACATTGACTGTGGGTACTCAGTCAGCCTTATGAGAGTTTTAATAAAGAGACAAGCGTTTCCAGACTCGGGCTTTTTCTCAAAGAGTGAACCCCACAGGAGACCAGAAGAAAGGCTGGGTTGTCCCTCAGGACTAAGACACAGTCTGGATCCATGGAAAGGGTTCATGTTGCAGAGTGACATAGCCTTGTGCAACTGAACCATGTAGTAACATCAGTGTGATACATGAGATATCACCCCACAGAAAAAAGAAATTTGGATCATATTTCAGATATAAGAAGAAAAGCATTTCAGAAGAATAATGTATAGAGATGTTTCAGTGCTTTTAATATTACAGTAATTAAACCAATGAATGTGCTTGCATTCTTTTACTGGACAACAAAATATGCTCATTATTTATAGATTTTGGCTACTAAATATGTGTATTTAGACAATATTTTTCTCTCAGATACAAAATCTAAATATAGTTGATCCTGAATAGCCAAGATTAGAGCAAAATCTTGAATACTAAAGCCTGCGGTTATCATGGGTGGTTCTAGGAAGCTTTAGAGCCATGACTGTACAGCCTTTAATTCCAATTAATTTGGATCTTAACTAGTATTGCTTCTTCATATATTAACAAGAAAATTCCTCTTCCAAGAACTGGTTTCTCAGCTTTTAGCTGATGATTTGACAAAAATCCATTCTTTTCACCAAAGAAGGTGGCAAAGCATAGATGGTTCTGGGTGGAGCACAGTATGAGAAGAACATAGCACTATGGGACAATAAAGAAAGAATACTCTATCCAATTCAAAGCGGGAATGAAAGCATAAGGGTAGTTTTGGGTTGTGTTTGAATGTTTCCACCTCACAGGTTAAAAAAAGAATTGGCGTAAACCTGCATTGTGTTTTCCAAATATAATTGATAAAAATGAGTCATTTTTCAATATTTATTGCCATTTTTTCTATGGCTTTTTTTCAAGCAAACCAGAAAGGAAAGAAAGAAAAAAGAAGAAATAATTAACTCAGCAAAACAGATTTTTGGACCTCCTGCAGCTAACTGACAAAAACTTAAATAAATTGGGATGCCAAACAATAAAGCCAATAATATCAGTAATTATTCTAACAGACATGATGAAGCAGACTTGCAAGTGGGTGTCTGTTGCCATTTCAAAACCACAAAAAACTAAGCTGCCAATACTGCTAAGTGTGAGGAAACAAATACACATGCAACTTCTCAGCACTGAATAGTAACTGGTATTTATTGCATTTAAGATCATTTTATCTGACTTTTCATTTAATTTTATTTTGCTTCTCATAGTGCTCATTCTATTAAATATTTACTATCTTGGTAAGGATGTCAGGCACACTTTACTGTCTTATTAGATTACTGCACAGTAGCTCATGTAGCAATTATTTAGGGCTGCTGAAGGTGGAGAATTAAATGCGGTGGAGTCAAATTGGAAAAGGAAGAAGTAGAGACAGTTAATCCAGACATATCCAGAAAACTGTAAACCATTTCCCAGGGAAGAACTAGATCTTTCCTTCCTTCAGATTCTTTCAAATAGATGAGGTGGGCTGAAAACAGCTGCTTAATAATAAATATTCCTGCAAAGAAAGAATAAATCACAGTCCTGGTTGACTCAAAACACAATGCTATCCTGCCATAAGCAGTGTACTGGCAGTCAGAAGACATATTCCAAGCTCTGCCACTGACTTCCTGCAAGTTTGCTGATGACACCAATATTGGTTGCCTCACCTCGTGGCAACTTCACTTTCTCTTAAGGCTCTTGCAGCCTTAAGTCTCTCAAAGTGAGGTCTAACTCCAACTGGGGCTTGTCATTGCCGCAATACAATGTCATTGTCATGAGCTGCAGTGCAAATAATAAACAAATGGTGTATCTTTTAGCAATGCTCATGCTCTTCATCTCGTACTACCTTATATTTTTTTTACAGGACATGAACCTGTTAAAGCAAGTGCAGATGAGGGCCATGTCAGCAAAGGGAACATTTAGATTAAATACAAGTAAGAAATTCTTTACTTGAGGGTGGTGAGGCACTGGAACATGTTGGATGCTGCTTGGAGTAACCAGGTCCAGCAACCAGGCACGGAGAAGCTGTGGCTGCTGCATCCCTGGCAGTGTTCAAGGCCAGATTGGACAGGGCTTGGAGCAACCTGCTCTAATGGAAGGTGTCCCTGCCCATGGCAGGGGTTTGGAACTAAATGAGTTTTACGGTCCTTTCCAACCCAAAATGTAGGACCCAAAAAAGTAGGACCTTCTATAAATAAGCATTGAAAAATCACCCCCAGAAGATTATTGTCTTTCTCTCTATTAATAATACAGGAAGCACAAGTGATTCCCCTGGGAATGATTGCAATAGGTTGGTCCAGTAACTCATCAAGACAAGTGACCAACATAGACTTCTAGAAAAACAGGCAGGCAAGCATACTGAGAGTTAAGTCACCAAATATTTTCCCAGGCCCCAATAAATTGGGACCTCTTCAGCCAGAGAGATGTTGTGATTAATACCTTTCAAGGGATATTTTACTATGATGCTGTTTATTTAAAACAGCCACAGCCAGCTAGATAACTGATCTTTAGATGGCTAAAGTCAGCAAGAAGCAGTTCATCCTGTAACCCCTGCATTTTGCCACAGTTTTCTTTCTTATTCCTGGTGGCACTGGGCGATCCCCTATTTTTCCACAGGAGAAGAAAGCTGCGATGTCACAAGAGCCGTCAGCCTGAATTCTATTGAGTAGCCT
Source organism: Psittacus erithacus (assembly GCA_009867235.2). Taxonomy (NCBI): domain Eukaryota; kingdom Metazoa; phylum Chordata; class Aves; order Psittaciformes; family Psittacidae; genus Psittacus; species Psittacus erithacus. Next base: position 16,061 of record WYDI02019983.1, on the reverse strand, counting down.
CTGGAAGGCAGGAGGGTGGGGTATCTCCCTAGGAGAGATTGGATCAAGTGGTCAGATTACTCGCTAGGAGAGTACAGTAACTAAAGATTAAAGGTTGGAGGAAGAATTGAAGGATAGGGGGAATGAAAAGAAGATGTGATTCCTTTCTACCCAGCAAGCAACCTTCCTTTCCAGCTGTGGTTTGGAGCCAGGACTCTCTTCCAAGTGCACCTCTGAACTTGGTCCACCACACTTCCCAGGTGGGCAATCTCATTAAACTACTTCTAATATTCCATTGAAAGCTGATAGTTTGTTCTGCTGATCTATAAGCTCCTACTCCATGCAGTAGCTGTCTTTTCAATCATGGGCTGGAGGCTTTCCCAATTTTCAGCTTCTAAAATCTATCCAGTTATCATATAACCCCTATTTTCTCCCACAGTTGCTTATTATAGGCCTGGTTTATACTTGTTTAATTTGATTTATTTTAAATAAATGTGGATTTATTTTGATTCCAATGGATCACTGTCATGACATGAGTAATATCTTCGAAATAGGAACCGCAATCCTATCTATCATCATAAAAACACTCAGGAAATAGCAATGCAGCTCTCCTGTTCTTCCATGATAAGTGGACCAATTCTCTTTGTATGTTCTCCCAAATTCAGCATCATTTTCCTTCTGATCATACAAAAACAATAGGAAACGTCTGTTGGACGACAAGAGAAGGGTTGGATTTTCATTGCCAATAAGCAATCAACGTTTTATGATGAAGATCACAACTGTGCAACCACCCCATGCACTTTCTACAGTTATTCTGGGGGTGAGAGAATGAGATTTCCATTTTTATTTTTCTTTACTATTTCACATCAAGGTTAACAGAAATCAACAGAAAATATGTCCTTGTGCTTGTAAAAGAAGATGAGATCTCCACTGGATATTCTACCAAGATGCGTGATCAGCTAGCAGTTTTCTCATGCAAGGGGATAGTCAATGGCATACTTTTGGGTGGATAAACCCCTGCAGACCTTGCACGTAAGCCACCTAGAAGGAACTTGTGATGAAATACCAGTTGATGTTGATCTTGTGATCTTGTTGCACAGATTTATGACCCTTTTGGTCAAATACCTACTTGATGGACTGAATTATGAGCAGCGCAGGGTGAGAGTCTTAGTGCTGAAGACCAAGAATATCTGTTAGTGAATGCTTCTGGGGGAAGTTGTTGATAGAATTCAAGGAACAGGTGCATTGTGGGGACTAAAAGCAATAAATGGGAGCAATGAGAGGAAAAAAATGAGTTTCCAAAGGCAAGAAAAAAGAAGAAAAGCGATAGTTCTCAACTGCCAAAATACCCAATCAGCTGTAGTCTGCAGCTCTGTCAGATACTTTAAATCCATGTCTAGTGCCAAAGCTGAAGCGGAATCTGCTCAGTGCTCAGCATTACTTTTCATTAAAGGAAGTGGCTGCTGGGAGTACAAGTAGAGCAGGGAGAGGATCGAGGAAAGCTCAGAGAGAAAGAGGGAGGACTAGAAAAAAACAGACTTGATTTTCCTCTCACTTAAAGCAGTTAAACTTGTTAAATGAGCTGATTTCAGAAGAACTACCCCACATTTAGATCAATATGAGACCATGAGACCCAGTGTGTCCCAGAGGGATGCATTTGATATGTACCATCCTTGAATTCTTTGTTAGCCATTCTCATAGTTGCCAGAAAAAGAATACAATGAGGAAAGTAAATACATTGCTTTATAAAAGTAAGATTTAAAAAATAGAGCAAATAACATGTTTCCCCTGAGTTTGCATTCACAGATCGCTTATGGTGGTTTAATAAAGACTTGTGAATTTGTATCAGTGGTATATATAGGTGATAACACAGTAACAAGTATGCCTATTAACAGGTCACCCCCTAAAAACGCTAATTCTCTATATTATGTACAGAGGATGACTGTTAAATTTCCCATTTTGCCTTATCTAACAAGAAATGCCTATGTATTTGCAATAGAGAGGCCTAGGGAGAATCACCAATTTTGAGGTAAATGTTATAGGGTCAGATAAGCCAGCTGTACTAGTTTTAAGGGCAAACGTTTTGTATGATGCCTTGCTTATTGAGTAGCCACATAGTCTGGAGTCTTAAAGGAGGTTCTGTTTACATGTGAAAGCATGAAAATGACTATCAGGAAAAAAACATATGTATATAAACACAGTGTTGCCTGGCCCTTGACAGTTGAGGCTATGGACAATATATTACATACAGATGTACATTTTGTAATGCTTTCATTTAAAAGGTTTAAGCTGTTTCCAAGGGGACTGCTTCAGCTCCCAGACAAACAGCCGCTTGACAGCTCTCCTAGTGCTCAAAGCTCTCATGCAATTTTGTTCAATACACAAAGTGCCAGACTGAAGGAAATTGCTGTTCCTCATCTGATGTTAAGTGATTGGCTTTCTATCTTCATTAAATGTGTGCTATTCGATGCCTCAAAGACATTTTACCTTGTCCTAGAACGTGAACTTTAGCAGCTTTGTGAAATACCCAGAAGGGCTCTGTGGAAATAAGAAGAAAAATCCTAAAGTCCTGCCTGCCTATGCCCTTGGCCCTATTAAATCGATTAGAGCTTGGTCAGATCAGACGTTGTCTCACTAGATGTACTGAATTGCTCTTAAAAGTTGGTTTCTGAATGCAAATGAGATTTTATTCCCGAAGACCCCAGTCTCATCTGCAAAGGTGAAATAGGAATGGAGAAAAAGGAAAGGGTGGAAAAGAAAGAGAGATTTTGGCTGGGGAGGGAAGGGGGAGATTTCTATATGACTGATTACAAGATTGAGGTAGTACCAGGGAAGCATCGGTGGTGGCTGTGACTATAGATATCTCTGTGCTAGCTGAAGTGCCAGGTGCCCTCCCTCTTATTTAATTCTGATGAGAACTGTGGTACTTAGTTTCATTAAAAATGGGTTTTAGCCAGAATATCTGAAACCACCCACTGATTCCAGGGGCATGGTGGGATATGAAGCATCTTTCTGGATTAGTCTTTGACCAGGCATGACAAAGAAAGAGAGATTTGTCCCTCAATAGCCATTACAGAAATGAGCACCCTTTTATTTATTCTTTTCCCCTCCATTTTGGTAATAATGAAGAGCTGCTGCACCTCTCAAAGCTTGAAAACATGACTGTGCTGTTGAAAGCCACTATAATGAGATCTTTGTCTGAGAGTCAGGTCTGATCAAATAATAGACCTTCCCTGTTTGTGTTTAAGGATGGGTAAACAACCTCAAAGTGAATCCTAACCAGAAGAAATTGCACAAGCTTCTCACATTTATGCAGCTAGTTTGTTCCGCTGCTATTCAAAGCTTCACTGGTCCGTGGCTGGACCTAGGTCTGATAAAAGGCACTAGTTATTTATGAAGAAAGGTGACTATTTACCCTGCTGACAATTCAGCATGCTAAAGAAAAACTGAAAAAGGCAAGAGCATTATGCCTTGTGGCGAATATAATCACCTTTGAAAGACTGGATGGATGGTGGCATTATGAGTTTTTATCCACTTCTTCCTGTACTCCCCAAACAGTAAATGCCTGTGTGTAAAAGGGATGTAACAGCCAAAGCCCCATTACTGGGAAAACAGGCCCTTTGGGCGGCATGAGGAATAGCCAGCTCTAGACAAGTATGAGGGGACAAATTTGTACTGAAAGATTCCAGGAACAGAGTGGTGCCAGCATCCTCGTGGAAATGACAGAGCAGCTTCCAGGTGGGAATAGTCCCCATAATGCTTTATGACTCACTACAGAAAGGAAGATTCACATATATGTTGGTGCACAAACATCCTCTTCCACCCTCTGAAAACATTCCAGCCTGCATAGTCTACATGAGCCGAGCACAGTCTACATCAGCCATAATAAACGCACAAGCTGTAGAGCTCTTCCAGACCAGGGATAAGGTTAACATTCTCTGGAGGCCTTCTGCACATTTGAAGACCTTTCCAGGTATCTCCACATGATTTATCAAAGTGAATATCTCAAAATCCAGCTAAATCTTGGCATTGGAGGATTTGGGGGGACAAATTCCTCTCACCCTAACCCTAAACACTTAACTGAGCTGATTGATTAAAAGCATTATGGAACGGAAATAACCTATTGTCAGATGAAGGTGTTTCTGTCCACTGACTAAAAAGGCAGCCTAGAACAACTGAACTTTTAACATAATTGCTAGTTAGAAGCCAAAATTTAGGCAGAATTAATCTTAATTCTTTCCCTTGCTGGATTTCCTGCAAGATATCAACCACTGTACTTCTGAAACCTTCTATAAACATTTAGTACCCTTGGCAGATCTACCTCATGAAATCAGAAAACCAGACATCAAATATCCTACTTCTTTCCAAAATGAAAATAGCAGCAAAAATGCACTGAATGTTCAGATTAATCATTTCCAAGTTCAGCAAAAGCCGTATGATGTGGGAGATCAGGTAACAGTGCCCATGAAATGTTCTCAGCAGGGGCCCAACAATTATTTGCAAAGAGGACAACTGACTTTTCTCCTTTTTTTATTAAAAAAAGATAAATGAAATAAAGAGTTGAGAGTTTTTTATTTAAATGTCAGATCCCTCGTAGAATAAATACGGAAACCTGAGGTTTAGCAGCTCGAGAGTGTTCTGTATTCGGTGTTGTATAGGGATTGGCTACAGAAGAACCTACAGGAAAAAGAACGATGCTTTCCCAACACAAGTTGCACAGGAATGGGGATAAACAACCAATCTGCTTGGAAACACAATTCCAGCAGCAGTTGTGTGCTGTTATGAATGTACAATCCTATCTTTATATTCCACATGTGGATATAAATTGCCAGCCTTGCTCTGCACTTACCAATATGTCATACCTGTGAAATATTTTATTATATAAACAAAACAATGTTTCACTTTATATGGGCCAGTATTTCTATGTAGATCTGACATCAAAAGGGGTGCTATGCTGCAGCATTATTGTGTCGTCTATCAAGCAGCTCAACCAGTGTCTTTCAGCACGCAGAGCTGGGAGACAGCCCCTTCCACTCTTGTCTTGAGACAAAAACCAAGGCATATATTCCTTCTCCCCATGTCCCTGTTATTAAATGAGGAAAACATCTGTTTCTTCTACGGAGTGGCAAATGTTTGTAAAGTTTTCAAAAGACTACACGAAATCATTAATGAAAAACATAAATATTAATGGCTTGATTCAACATAGCAGTCATCTGTCTTCCTTTAAGACATTTTGCTGTTCTCCATCATCACAATATCTGGAAAGAAGAATAAAATCCCACATAATATTTCATGAGCAACCAAGAGCCATAGGAAAACTCTGGGACTTCATGGTGCTGCTGCGGCCTCTCTCTTTGACAATAATTCTTAGGTTTTAGAAGGGAGAATTTTCCCTGTTTTGCTCTTGCTTTGATTTGTGGGTTTGATGGTTGATTGATTTTACCGTGTAACTGATTTTATTTCCCCGTTATTTGATTTACTGCAGACACAATTGTGAGGGGTAGAGGGCATGTCCATGTTCTGAACAAACTTCATGTTCTGCTGGAAGGATTTTTTTCCCCATGTAAGCGCTAGGACATTTATAACGCGCAGGTAACTGTAGTTTTCCATTGGTCTATACTTTGCATTGGCATGATGAGGAAATTGTTACAGTTATCAATAGCAGTGCAAAACCCAAAGATGGAGACATTATTTATCAAATGGAACAGATTACAATGAATACCACTAGAAACAGTGCTGTAAAAGAAATGTAAAATAGTGCTGAATCAAATCCCTGTTTCTTCACCTGCTCAGTACTAACCTGCGCTATGAGGCTGGGAAGGTATCCCCAAGGTTTTGCCCTGTCCATGCTGATGGAGGAGGCTGACATCTGAACTCTGCTTATCCCAGTTACGAGGGCCGGACCTGGGGATACTGCTCTCATATGGCTAAATTAGGCCACCTTCAGAGGTGATTTAAATGCACAAAACCCATTCATGGGCACTGAGGCCAACTGGCATGGAACAGTGAGTGTCTAAGCTAGTAACCTCCAAAACAACACATATGCATAAAAAGAGCCTTGTGGGAGTGATCTCTGTTATTTTCTAATTCCTGCTCCAGACTCAGGAATTATCTGGGAGAGCACTACTTGATGCAGGCAAACACCATGTCACAGATGCTTCTAACAGCGCATCAGAAGAGATTATTGCATTCTAGTGCCTAGGACTGTTCCCAAACACTGTTTAATTTACTTGCTGGAGACAGTCTTAATGTCCCCATCAGTGAGATGAGCTTAAACATCTACTGTAGAGCAAGAAATTATTCAATACGTGCCCTGATTATGCCAGTGCGGGATGGGCTGGGAATATTAAAGTAGTTTCCAACCAGTAATGCCCCTTTTTTAAATTATTGAGAACAACTCTGCAGTTGTCACAGATAAAAGACAAAGGCTTGGCAGAGAAAATTGAGATTAAACCCCCACCACCACCATCAGCAAAACCAACAGAGGATTTAGAATCACCAGGTGTTTCTTTCCAGATGTTCTCTCTGATGATACCATTGAGTGGATTTAACCAGAGCCAGAGGATAAATGTGAAAGCTACTGTTCGGTACAAATGCTTATCTGCACCTTTTTAGTACAAACAGCACAATTCAAGCAGAGGAGGTTAATGATTTCCCACACAATGTAATCTAGTTTATAGATCTGTATAAAGGTTTTATGGCAACACTTGATTATGTGATGTCCCAAATGATTTAACAGAGAAGCTGATGTAAAAGACCAGCAAGAAATGCTGGGGAATTAACTATCTAATTCTTTCTGGGAAATAAACAAACACTCAGAGCCCTCAGGAAACTTGAAATCCGTCTGGTGCAGAAAGCAACTTGTAATTTGTTTGCCTTTGATGACTCTCCTTAGTCTCAGGTAATAGTGATAAATTCACAACTTGTGACAAGTAAAAAGAGGAGTGGGAAAGGCTCAGCACACATTAAAGTCATTTAAACACACACGCAGAATACGGTGTCTACAGAGCAGGTTTGCCTCACAGTACTTTAGTGCTGAAAGAGGGGGTGGAGGGGTGGGAGAAGGAAAAGCAGGCTGCACAATGGACTTTGAAGTAGCTGCTGAAATAGCAAAAGACCAGGACCAGAATGGCAAACAAAAAATGAAGATTAGCTGAGAGAAGTGTATCGTCCACATTCCACTTTCCTTATGTCACCACAAAAGGCCGTTAATCAGGAGTATCCCCACTACAGAAGTTACCAAAACACAAACTGCATCTGTAGTGATTTCTCTCGACATGACCAACATACAATGCCATGCTCGGAGCAAGAGCTTCAGCCATCACTAGTCATCAGCTGTGATTGTGAGTGAGGAGTTCTCCTCCCTGCTAATGAACTTCTAAGGATGAAGCCATACAGCAAAGATGGTCCATGGTTCAGGACACTCCTCTTTCAAGCACTCCAGCAAACCAGTGATGATCCCCTGCTCTGCTGTCTGGACAAGACAAGGAGAAACAGATTCATCCTGAATTGTAAGCACTTACATGAAGTATCTGAATGAGAAGTGCAGAGGTCCAGGCACCTCCAGAGAGAAACAAGGCTCATGTGAGATGATGAAAGCTCAGTTAACTACTTTTTTCAGCTTTGGTATCCATAGCTCTAGTTTTTAAGATTTTATTCTCTGTAAAAACAGAAGCAATCATACTTTTCTTAAAACAAAAAAGGAGCTGAAATTACCTAGAACAAAAAATGAAGCACCCTAAAAATGTTCTTCAAATTGTTCTTGAGAAGATTTTCTATCCTGACAATTCACGTGATGGCACATCTTTTACTAGTCCAGGAGAGCCACTATTAAAAAGATGGTGGTACACTGTTCTCTGGCCAATTCCATATTTCCTACGTATATTCCTGAGACTATCTATCATTGAAAAAATAAATAAATGAGCACAAAAGCAACAGGGTATGGTGTAGGATTTGATCTTTTACGTCAAACATTTTTATAAGTGACCGCTTGGAAAGTAAAGAAATATTCCTACAAGAATCAGAAATGCTTTTAGGCAAAGGATTTATAAATAAGGCTGAAAGCCTGACTATTGGGTGATGTAAGTGTTCTAGAAGACCCATCAGTTTATTGCTTGAAGCCACTGCGAGATGAAGATCTATTTCTGACTTAAAAGGCCAAAGGTGGAATACATACTGGCATGCAGACACTAAACACAGTTCTTGCACAAAGGGTACTCATTGAACCCACAAGATTTCATCTAAGTCAGCAAAACTCTATTGAGATAGTGGCTTCATAGTTTTGGTCACCAGAAGCTGCATCTTCTCTGGATAAATTAAAGAGTGCCAAAAGCATGAGCATTAACCTGTGATTGTCCCCACTGTAAAATTGCTGATCTGGCTCCTGGCAGAGTTTTGATCCAGCACTTACAGTAACTAATTTTGGGGAATATTTCAGGCTTGCATGGGCAAGGGAGCATTCCTGAGAGGGTGTGTGCAAAGGTTTAACTCTGAAAGAGAGTTTAGAAATAAATTCCTAAGTACTACAAGTTATCAGAAGTAATACTTTTGAGTAGATCTGTGCTGGTAGAGTTAACTTCATAATAGCTGGTATGGGGCTATGGTTTGGATTTGTGCTGGAAATAGTGTTGATAACACAGGGATGCTTTCACTATTGCTGAGCAGATCTCTGATCCCAAATGACCTAAGGGATATCCCACACCATAGGATGTCAGCTCAGCCCATACAGCTGGAGGAAGAATGAAGAAGGACAGATGTTGGGAGTGATGGCGTTTGTCTTCCCAAGCAACCACTATGTGTGATGGAGCCTGTTCTGGAGATGGCTGAACACCTGCCTGACATGGGAAGTAGTAAATGAATCCCTTATTTTGTTTTTATAGCGCACACACTGCTTTCACTTATTAAACTGTTTTTATCTCACTTTTACCTTCCAATTCTCCCTCATATTTCATTGAAGGGAGTGATGGAGCAGCTGTGTCATGTTTAGTTGCCAGCTGGTGTTAAACCATGACAATACCCATTGATTTAATCTTCATGAGAGAAAAGTAAGAAAACCAAATAGGACTCCAAGAGGAAGTGTATTGTCTTGGTCATTATTAATGCTTGAGAGATAAAGAAAGGGACATTCACTGGAATGTGGCCAGCTCAATAAATTGTAGAACATGTACAGCTCAAAAGCAGAAGCTGGTGTAATCAACAATAACTTGCAATATTAAACTTTTAAATGCCCAACAGTAGTGGAAATGAAACCCACCAAAGCTGTTATGAAGAATGGAGCCAGTGCTTGACATCAGCCATTACTGCCTCTTAACTTTCAGCGAGCAGTTAATATAAACAAGAAGTCCCAGAGGCTGAAGGCTGTAGGACTTCAGAGTGCGAGATCTTCCTGGAAGAACTGCAAAAAAGTGATCTAGGGATATTCAGCCCACCCTGGCAGGACAAGATGTGTGTGTCAGCAGCGTCCCTTTTCCTCTTAGAAGCCCAGTAGAAGAAGGCAAAGACACTTTGCTTGTGCCCTTACCTGAAAGCAATTCATTCTTGTATCATAGCAAAGGCTACTTATACAAACTGTGCAGAATGGTGACAAAGTTACCACAACCATAGGATCATAAAATTGCTTTGGTTGGGAAGGACCTTTAAAGGTCAAACCACCCTTTAATGAGTAGGAGAAGACCTTCCACTAGAGCAGGTTGCTCTAAGTCCCATCCAGCCTGGCCTTGAACACTGTTGGGGATGGTGCATCTACCACTTCTCTGGGCAACCTGCTCCTTCATTATAAAAACTTTCTTCCTTATATATAGCCAGAATCTAACTTCTTTTAGTTTAAAGCCATTACACTTTCTCCTATAGCAACAGGCCCTGGTAAAAATCCCCTCTCCTTTCTTGTCAGACTCTTTCGGCATCGAAGCTGCTCTACAGTCTCCTTGGAGCCTTTTCCAGGCTGAACAAGCCCAGCTTTCCCTGTCTTCATAGGAAAGATGCTCCAGCCCTCAGAGCATTTTTGTGTGGCCTCCTCTGGACCCACTCCAACAGGTCCATGTCCTATCTAAATGAATAAAATCTCTGCAATATGTCTACAGCTGATATAGTATTATATTCTTGGCTATAAACTGTGATCTCACAGCTGTAGTTCTAGAAAAGGTAGAAGGTGAATCTGCAACAGGACTTAAAGAAATTAAATAGGTGACAAAAATGGTTTTAATCGATCTGTAATGAGAAAATATTTGTCCAGCAGCTGCTCACAGAAATACATTTGAATACCTGTTAATCAGTTTGGTGGATATCACAGACCAAATTGTGTATCCTCAAAACAATTCCAAAACCCATTTTGAATTTAAGTGCTTTTGCATGTTTTTATGCACTCAGACACATACATATACACTTATATGTACAGATATAAATAGTAGGAAAAGGCTGCTTCCCTTAATGCTGTGAATGATACTTAGTGTTTACAAAAGACAAGAAATTGTGGCTCAAAGTTGGAATAAAGCCATACTGGTTCAGGGTAAATTAATAGTTGTGTGCCAAGAAATAGCTGGTCTGCTATGATGTTTGCAGTGGTTTATTGCCTGGATTAATTAACGATAATGGCTAAGAGAATGATAATCTACTGGCTTCCAAGGGGGAATTCGGCAGACTTCCCTGCTCAATGGAGTGATAGAAGATGTGAAATATTTGAGGTGCCAGAGGCTACGACGAAGGTTTCTACAAGTCAATGCTCAAGCTGCCCAGGCCTAGAAATGTGTAATTAGAAGGTTTTCTGGACCTTAAGTGGATATGATTGCTTCATAAGCTACTTTTATTCCTCTGTGATTTCTGGAAGTTTAAGGTTCTACAAAAAGCTATGCAATTCTTCTTTTTTTCTCTTACTTTTAATGCATTTCGAATATGTTTGAGGTTTAGTTGTCATTTTCTGTTTCAATCAGTTATGTACAGAACCATTTATTTCAAGTGCTTGCTTAAAGTATCACTACATAACAACCATTTGCATTCTCCTAATACATTTAAATTCTTTATCAAGCTGAATATCTTGAATTTCAAAACAGCACTGGGTATATTCTATGGCAAATCAAATGCATTTCTTTTCCTTTGTGTATGACAGCAAACCCTTCACTTAAGATTCCTGGTTCTTGGAAACATACCTGCATATCCTATATTAACAGAGGAAAGCAATCATTCATGGACTCAAGTATTTAAAGTCTTCGAGCCACAGATAAAAACAAGCATTTATGAATAAGGGCTCCAAAATTATGGAATGGGATAGTAAAGCCACTTTCCATTCTGTTTCTATTGTGTAACAATATTAACTTAGCAGGAAAATAGCATTCCCTTAAATATGTGTTGGAGGGAAAGTTTTCCGCTCTTGAGGTTTGATCCCCTTCGTGACAACACCACCACACAGCTCTGCATCTTTAATCTGGGAAGTATGAGACAGGTGTGGAGCCTATTTCTTGGCATGGACTTTTATGTTGATAAGTTCCCTCTATTTTAAATTTATTTCCTCCTAGCAGCTGGTGCAGTAGATTTGTAAGCCATTCCTGTAACTGTCTTGGATGGAAAACCTTACACCCCTTCAAGGACACCCACAAGTCATGTATTGACTTGACAGGGGAGGCTGTCAGCTTCTTGATAGTATTTTCAGTCCCTTTAGTTTTATCCTCTGAGAAACAGTCTTTGTTATCCAAGAGAGGCTGTTCAGTTCATGTTATGACTGGCACCGATTCAGACACTGCTCTTCTTTTCCCTGACGCTAGCTGGTTTACATATCTGCCCACCCTTTCAGAAGCAAGGTCTGAAAACACAGCCTGAAAATTACTGTGCTAATCACATATACACATCATTTAAAGCCAGAAGAGTCTGCTACAACATTTTGTTTGACTACATGTATGTCATAAGCCATAACATTTAAGCATTAAGCACTCTATTAATTTCAAACCTTCCTTTTGGCTAAGCTGTGTAGATCTGGATTCATCCTACATAACACAAGGCACCCAATGAAATGCTCATTTTTGATCCTTCTTGGACTAGGGTCTATGGAAAGAAAGAAACCCTCAAGAGAACAAATAAGGTCAGCATATGAGCTGTCCTGTGAAAAATTCCTTATCATACCCATAAGGATGTAAACTTGCAGAAAATGCCTTATGAAACATGACCCTGTGGCTACTCACAAAGGCAAAATAACATCAAAGAAATTAAGAAATAAATAAAGAACAAAAAGAAAAATATCATTATGTCATTGTATAAAGTCACAGTGTCCAATCCTCATGTGTAAAATGCAGATGGATGAACAGCAGAAATTCCTATGCCAAAAAGATGTGAAAACCAGAAATTATAAGGGAAATACATATGATCAAAAGTATAGGTAAGCTTTCACATTAGGAACAACTAAATATACTGCGGCTTTTCATCTTGCTAGAGACAGCTGAGAAAGACTATGATTGAGACACATTCGGGATGTTTTCATGGTCCCCTTCAATACTAGAGTTAGCAAACAGCCGATGAAGCCAGGAGGCAGTTTGAAACCAAAAGGAGGGCATTTGTGCGCACGTAGCAATGCCGCACAGCATGTAGTTATGCTGTGGAACTGGAAAGTCTATTAAGATGAAATAAGGAGCATTTATAATCTAACACTTCAGTCCTCCAGAAGTTTTTAAACAAATCTCACTGTTTAACTACCGTGCTTCTTAAATAGGAAACCATTTGGTTATTTGAATTGCGCAGGAAGTATGAATGACAAAAAGTGAGCAGAAAAAACTCACTGACGTGCAGCTACTGCAGCTCCAGGAAAAGATGCTGTGTACACACAAACTAGCAGCTCAGGAGCGGCGATGCCTGGTGTTGGGCAAAGCAACATCTGTCTGCGAAATAACATCTGGACTGCTTCAGCATTCAGTGAGAAGCAAAGTTTATCCGGAAAATATTCCCTGGGGATCTGGCAAAAAAATGCTTGTTATGTAGAGTTGTTTTTTTAGCAGTCCTGTATAACTGTACCTGAAATTATAAGGGTACTTCAAAGCAGCTATTGTAGATGCCTTTTCTGGGAGTTCTACCATTAGCATCACATCAACAGTATTCAAAACACTTCCAAAGCCGTTTGAGGGCCAGCCCCACAGAGACCCTCACACCTTCTCAGCATCTGAGAGTTTGGATTCAGTCTCAGACATTCTCTGCTGCACTTGAGCACACTAAAATACTATACAAAGATGTAAGCCCACCCTCCCAGGTGTTCATCGGCAGCCTGGTTGAGCTAGCTCATAAATTCCGAGTAGGGGGAGGCTGGAAAATGCTGTCTGCAGTTGGCAGATCTGAATGTCACGATGAATGGGACATATGTTACAGAAGATCACAGACTGTTCTAACCTGTACCTGCAACTGGATCTAGGAAAAAATATGCCTCTTTTTGCTTGTAGAGAATTGTTTGTGTGCCAAAAGGCACATACCAGAACTATAGCAGTTGTAATTCATTTCATATAAGCAAATTCTGCCTGGTTTGAAAGAATACAGTTGCTCTGCGGCTGTGAAACACAACCTTTGTAAATTCAATCAACATGTTTTAAAACATATAGTGACATGAAAAAGGAAATGACTGGCTTTAGGATATGTGAAGCATTACAACCCTGTAATGTTTAAGAACAGACAGGGAAGAAGAATAGCTAAAGCGAATGCATCAGCAGCTTGCTTATTTGTGCTCATCAGCTAGTGGTTATGGCCATGATCCTTCCCTGCATGCTTGCAGGTGGAAGAATAGAGCTGACCTATAACATAAAGGCTGCTGGAATCAAAAACTGCAATTCTGATATGAGTTGCAATGTTTTCATCACCAGATTGCATCAGTAAAGATGCTGGATTGCAGCAAGGCATCTCTCTGTAATAATTCTGTAGCTCGCTGCAGCTTCACTTGGCGACTGAACAGCTCTCCTGCTTTTGATCATAAACTGATGAGGGTCGCCTGCCTAAGCAGGGAGACCATACTTTTCATATTGACCATGATATCTGCTGAGATCAAACAGCAGAATCACCTTTCAGATCTAACATCAGGTATCCAGGGTCACTCTTGGTATGACAAAAATGACATGTGTGCCTTGTAATGAGGGATTTAAATTCATCCAGTGGGAAGTGAAATAAGATACATTCAAACTATGTACCAACATTTCAGTGATACAGCCCATGCATAGTTCAGTCCTACTCCACGCTCCACAAATGCTCACCAAGACACAAGACACATTGATAAGCCTACATCATCCGTGAGAGAGGAGGAAAGTTTTACAACCTTTTTGATGTCTAACACCGAGGCCACAGTCCATATGCACAGTAACTGCTCTAAATCCCTCTTTCACATTGCAACTATAGCAGTAAACAATTCAGATCATGACTACTGAAGGCATCCAGTCCCCAACCCATCCTGTCCACTGAAAGAAGAAACCATGACACCCAGATTAAACATAGATAGTAAGCTGTCTGATCTCATACAACTGAATAAGGTTTACATGATTTAAAATGGCTTCCTGAGTTGTGATCAGGAATTAGCAGAGTCTTGTTTAAGCTAGAAAAAGAACCAACAAAAACCCATCAAAAACTAACTACACATCTCTGTTAGAGGTTGTTTCACATGGGTCACCTTGAAAAACTGGAAATATGCATTTGACTCAATATATATTAGACCCAAGTACATAACAGGCTCAAGCAGTTAACCTAGAGACACACAGGAAATCAGTTGCAAAGCAGCGTCTCAGACACAGGGGCAATCTTCCCACCTACCTACAAACAGTAATTAAGATGCCCAGACACGTGAAGAAATGTTTTTTCTCAATCCTATTAAAATTCACCCATCACCAGCAACACACTTTGTTAAATGCATGGTTTGCCCTAAGTGTTATGCTGCTGCATTTTACCTGGAATACTTAATTGTTTCCAAAGAATAGCAAATGGTTAACAGCTCTCTGAACAGGGGCTGTGAGCTTGCTCCTGTAAATCACTGCAGTTCCGCTGGCTGCATTTACCGACTGAAGATCTGGCTTTCCAAAAAAGAGGAAAATAAGAAATACATGCACAGGAAAAGCAGATAAGCTTTACACATCCTAAAAGGCAAATGTGGAACCAGTGAGTGGAGCAGCGACTAAGCTACAAAGAGGAAGCTGTCTGCTGCAAGAGAGAGCACAAAGTAACTCGGAGGTGTCAAAATACACAGGTATAGCGATACAGCTTACTCAGGTTAATAGCCTGATATTATCACTGCTGAGGCCTGGAAAGCCATTGCTTCAACATCCGTTGCTGGCAGTGTTGATACAAACTCCACATTGCTGGGGCTAGGGCTAAATTCTGGGGCTCTGCGTGCCAGGCTGATGAAAGAAGGGAAACCTATTCCAGTGCGTAAAGAATGGAGTGGCTTTTGGCGCAGGAGGTCAGACAGATACATGGGTAAGTTGTTGTATGGGAGAAAGCTCAAAAAGGACTACTTAAATGAAAACCAGATAAGGGCCAGGAACAAGATCCTAGTCTATCAATGCCCAGGGATAGTGTAAGAGAGACACATGGGAACTCAGACATAAGGAAAGCAGGGGTTTTTTTGCAGTGTTGACAATAAATATGTTTGTTCTACAGTGGAAAAAAAACCCCTTGGAACAAAAAGGCCTCGCAGGCTGATACAGGAAGAAAAGCCTGTTTGTGGTGAGTACAATGGAGAATTTGTTCATGCCAGTGCAAACCCATCACTCGAAAGCTGAAGTCAGTGTTTTGTCTCTGTTCACTCCAAGATATCGAGTCAACCAAATTGGGCATTTAATCCCTGCATTGCTGGGGAAATCCATCTACCTCCCCTCTCATGAAAACCAGGAAAACTGATTGCTGTGGGTGTATTTCCAGAATCACAGAATCATAGAATCACAGAATAGTAAGGGTTGGAAAGGACCTTAGGATCATCCAGTTCCAACCCCCTGCCATGGGCAGCAACACCTCACACTAAACCATGTAACTCAAGGCTCTGTCCAATCCAGCCTTGAACACCGTCAGGGATGGAGCATTCACAACTTCCTTGGGCAACCCATTGCAGTGCCTCACCACCCTTACAGTAAAGAACTTCTTCC